>APFE030381023.1:0-79387 GCA_000404065.3 Pinus taeda | reverse complement strand
ATTATTTATAAAGCGCATTTAGAGAAAGATAGTGTCTGGTTGGTTTGTTTGTCATTAGGTCTTCATTAGATTCTAGGAAGGTTTGTCTTGTCCGCAAGATCGACTAATTCCACGTGACAGTGGCCTCAACCAATCGATCTGCCCAATCTTTTTTGTTGCTGCTCATTACCTTGGTCAAAATCCCTTCCAAAGATCTGTTAGTGACTTCCACCTGTCCATTTGTTTGCAGATGATAAGGGGTGGAAGTTCTGCGCTTAATTTTGTGATGTGCGAGTAGGTCTTCAATCAAATTGGAGGTAAACTGACTCCCTTGATCTATGACTAATTCTCTTGGATAGCCAAACTTGTACAAGATATTTTCTCTCCAAAAATTAGCTACTTTTTCTTTTGTTGTTTCCTTGATCACCTTTGTTTCTGCCCATTTTGTCAGATAATCAGTACACATAGTGATGTAAGATTTTTGTTTTAAAGGAGGGTTGGTAGGACCCACAAATTCTATGCCCCACTTCTCAAATGGCTCGAAAGTCACTTGAGGTTGTAGGGGCATCTCATCAATTAGAGTATGTTTCCCCATCCTTTGACATCAGTCACACTAGCTTATATATCTCCTGACATCTTGATGAAGAGTGGGCTAATAGTAACCTACTTGCAGAATTTTGAAGGCAGTCCTCTTTGCTACAAAATGGCCCCCACAAGGGTTAGGAGAATGTCAAAAACTTTCTCCTCCCTGACACATCTCCTCAAAATCTGATCTAAGCCAAGTTTGAAGAGATTGCCCCCAATACAAGTGAATGGGGCACTTTTCCTCATGATCTTGCTCTTCTCTTTTGAGGACAGGTGTGGCGGAAACTGTGTTGAAACCAAGTAATTTGCTATATCAGCAAACCATGGAGAGAGTACTGAGATAACAAATAGGTGTTTATTTGGCCTTCGATCATCCAACATTCCTTCTTCACCTGCAAGCGGATCTAATCTAGACAGAAAAGCAGCAACAACATTTTCCTTACCTAGCTTATCAACAATGGTCAAATCAAATTGCTGCAATAAAAGTAACCATCTAATAATACAAACATTTACATCTGGTTTGTTCATCAAATACCTAATTGCAGCATGATCAATGTGTACGATTGTTTGATAGCTGATGATGTAGTGTCTAAACTTATTTAGGGAATGGACTACAGCTAGGAGCTCCTTTTCGGTTACAGTGTAGTTTAATTCTGCCTTGCACAAGTTTTTACTTACAAAATATATGGCATAAGGTAGCTTCTCATCAACTTGCCCTAGGGCTGCTCCTATCGCTTTGTTCGAGGCATCTGTATGAATGTGGAAAGGTAGGGCCCAGTTTGGACCTCTCAAAATTGGGGCAGTTACCAGTTTACCTTTCAAGGTATCCAGAGCCTCTTGACAGTTGTTAGTCCATATGAATTCAACATCTTTTCCCAAAAGACCAAACAATGGAGAGGCTAGCTTACTAAAATCCGTAATGAATCTTCTGTAATACCCTGCTAAGCCTAGGAAACTATGAACATCTCTTACCTTTTGAGGAGGTGGGACCCTTTGGATGACATCAATTTTTTTGGGATCCACCTATAATCCTTGCTGAGAAATTGTATGACCGAGCACGGTCCCTTCAGTCATCAAGAATTCACATTTTTTAGGACTGAGGGACAGGTTCATTTGAATGCACTTGTCTAAAACTTTTCCCAGGTTAGTCAAAGCTTCCTGGAAGTTAGAACCATAAGGGGTAAAGTCATCCATATATATTTCCACTGAAACATGAACCAGTTCAGCAAATATACTCAATACTGCTCTCTGGAAAGTGGCGGGAGCATTTCACAATCCGAAAGGAAGGACCCGGTATGCAAAAGTACCCCAAGGACAAGTGAAAGTGGTCTTATCTTGGTCTTCCGGGCTGATTTGGATCTGGTTGTACCCACTAAACCCATCTAGGAAGGAGAAGAACTTCCCTACCAGCACATCTGACACTTAATCTATGAAAGGCAAAGGGAGATGGTCCTTCTTGGTGGCCTTGTTTAGTTCCTGATAATCGACACAGATTCTCCACTTCCCATTTTTCTTTGGCATTAGCACCAAAGGAGAGACACATTTGCTGTCAGAGATGGGGTAGATGAATCCTGCATCCAGCAACTTTTGCAGTTCTTCTTTGGCAATGTCCTTAAGGGTTGGATTCATCCTAATTTGAGGTTGCCTGACTGATTTACAATCTTCTTTAATGTAAATGTGATTAGTACAGATTGAAGGGTGGACTCCCTTCATCTCCTTATAGCTCCAAGAAAAAGCATCCAAGTGGTTTTTCAATAAGCTACATAGTTATTTCTCCTGAGAGGTGGATAGGGATGAGTTGATATTTAAGGTTCTTTCTGGTCTGAACTCCACATTCTTAACTTGGAGAGAGGTTGGATCAGCCAAATAGAGATCAGCTAAAGGATTAGCTTGGGTGTCTTCCACCATCTCTTCTAATGGCAACACAATGCGGGGTGGATTCTGAATCAAGTTTTCAATAAGATCATCCTCAGTCTATGGCCCCCCCATGGTAGCTTCTACTATACAAAATGGTGCGGTATAGACTTCATCCTCATCTTCCTCTTCCAACCAGAGAGGTAAATCATGTTCTAACAAAGGTTGGGCAAGAGGATATAGGACTAGCTGCTTGGACATATGCCCATTCTTGATTGTCATGTTCCCAGCTTGACAACTGATGTAGGCATCTGCAGTAGCCAACCAAGGTCTTCCTAGGATGAGAGGATACCCAGTGGTTGGAGAACTAGGAAATCAGCAGGGTACTCCTAAGAATCGATGGAGACCATTACATCTTCCACAATCCCTTCAGGGGTCACGGTGGAGCGGTCTGCTAACTGCAGCACTGTTGTGGTTTTTCTCATGGAGCACTAAAGGTTGAGCTTGAGCACAGTGTCCTTGGTCATCACATTAATGGCAGCCACTAGATCAATCAAGGTATGGGGGATTACGGTGCCATTGATGTTGACATCGACTACAAGACTCGCAGGGTCTAGATATTTTGGACAGATTACCTACCCCAACATCAGGTCAGACAGTTGTCCTATGACATTGATAGTTGGAGCACCTCTCCGGCGCCTGCCTGGGTACCTGAAGCACTTCTCCTTGATCATCTTGTTATACATAGGCACATATTTTATGGCTTGGATAAGTGGTATCTTTACACATAACTGTTTCAATTCTCCCAGAAGTTCAGTTTCTTCTGGGGTCCGTTATGTGATTCTAGTTAGTCTCTCAAGAAAGGGTGGAATGGCTTTTGGTTCACTTTCCTGTTTTTCTTCGTCATCCTCCTTGGGGGGGTTGGCTATCTGGGGAACCTTCCCAAATCGTATGTTAATCTCCTGAATCTCCACAGCATAGGCCGGGCATGATGTTTCTCCACTATATACCTATTGGGCCTATCTGTTATTGGGGTTCAGGTTCAGTTGAGCAGGTATTTGGGGTTTCCTTGGTGGAGCAGGAGGCAATGGTTGTGGTTGAGCAGGTGGTGGAGGCAAAAGAGCGGGAGGAGAGTTGTACTGGGGCCTCCACCCCTGATGAGGTGCATTCCACTGAGGTTGTGGCTAAGCATAAGAGTTAAACGAATGAGCAACTAGTGGAGCATGGTATTGAGATGGATAAAACCAAGGAGGGGGTGTGGACCAGGAAGGATGAGCGGGGGGGCCCAAGAAGTCATGGCAGTGGCTTGATTGGGGTTGTAATAAGTTTGGGATGTCCCTTGCATTCCCTACTGGTAAGGTCTGGGCCGATGTGGCCTCCTTTGGTTCATGAAATAGAGTGGTTCAATGGCTCCTTCAACCCCCTGATATGCAGCTTTAAGTCCGGGCAAGGAAGGGCACTGATTCATAGAATGGTCTTCTTCACAAACTAAACACACTTCTTTAGAGTTCAATGGACATTCGTTCCTAGGATGCTTTCTAGTGCACCTAGGACAAAAGATGACCAAATCCCTCTCGTCTTCCTCTTGTTTCCTTTTGATATGCAAGGTATTAATTTGCATGGCAAGAGTCTGCCTCATCTTGTTCTTGAAATCTTCCAGCCGATTCTCAAGTTCACTTCTAAGCAATGAACTAGATGAGGATGTAGTGGCTAAAGGTTGACTTCCCCTACCTCTCTTTCTGGATGCCCTAGAATGGTTTCTAAACACAGTCTTTATGCCATCATAAGGTAGTTGGTAGATGTCTCCCCCAGCCAGAAAATGGAGGGTATCTAGAAGGTCTTCAGGAACTCCTCTGAGTAGGACCAACTTCAGAGGTTCGAGGTCAAGTGTGCACCTGGCCCTTTTATAACTGAGCTGAAACCTCTCTTCATAGTCTTCTAAGGATTCATCACTTCCCATGGTCATTCGGAAGATTTCTTCCTTGGTATCCTTTGACCTACAGTAGTCCCGGTATTTGTTGTTAAAGGCTTGTTGCATCTAAGCCCAAGTTGTGATGTTGTTTCGAGGTAGCCTCATGAACTAGCACAATGTTGCATACTTGATGGTAGAAGGAAATAGTTTCAACTTCTGCTCATCTTATGCATAGTCATAGGTTCGACAAAGAACAACAAATTCAAACAAGAAGGTATCAAGGTCTTCGGTAGTCAATCCATGGAAGTGAGGTAAGGCTGAAGGACTTATGTTTTTCATTTTAGTGTCCCCATTGGTCTCTCGGATAGGAAAGGTACCCTCTATTCTTTCCCCATTTCCTCTAACGTTTCTATTTTCAGCCATGGTCTCAGGAGGAATGGTTTCTTTCTCTTCTTCTGCTATAAGATCTTCGTATATCTCTGGAGCTTCACCTATAGGTTCTTCTAGATCACCGCCACCAAAGAAGAGGGAAGGGTGACTTAGTGATGTGGTGGGGGTGTTGGGTAGGAATTTTCCTGAATTGTCTCTGTTCCTACGAGGCATGAAAGGAAATCTCTTTTTGGGTGATTTTTTTTTTTTTTTTTTTTCTGCTTGTCCCTGCAAAAACTGAAATGGATTGAACAACAAAATTCAACTAACTGAAATGACTCTTACTAAAATGAAATTGCATAATTGAAGTGAAATTAAGGAAATGACTAATCTATTTTCACTAAAATGGAAGGTGCAAAATTGAAATGAAAGCAGGAAATGACTAATATACTCTTGTTGAAATGGAAATTGCAGAATTGAAATGAAAGCAGGAAATGACTAATCTACTCTTGCTGAAATGGAAATTGTAGAATTGAAATGAAATCAAGAAATGCCTAATTCTACACTTGCTGAAATGAAATTGCAGAATGGAAATGAAAGCAGGAAATGCCTAATCTACTTTTGCAGAATTGAAATTGCGGAATTGAAATTGCAAAATTGAAATGAAACAACTACTCTACTTTTGTTGAACTAAACTACTTAGCAGAATGTTGCAGTAGCAAATAGAAGAAAAGAAATAATCACAAAATACTCTGACGCTTCCCCAACAACAGCGCCAAAAAGATGGTGGGCTCCAGTATTGTAGCAATAATGCTACAACTCCTGGGGCTTCCTTCTTTACTTTTATCAACCCGGTAGTTCGTAACAAACTTGGAAGCGACGATGTTGTATACACAAGTACTAGCTCTTACCACAGGCTGTCACTTGGTCAGCTGGCGTGATTTTGCTAGGAGCTTAAGCCAACTTCTATGAGTTCTCAGAAGAAGATTTTAACTATGATGAAAGGAAACTAACTCTACAAGGGCTATTCTATTTACAGAAAGAGAAGGAAAACTGAAATGAAACACAAACCCTAGCAAACCCTAATTTACCTACTAACCCTATTTTTGCAAGAAAAGAGATGGAAACTAGTGAAATGAGTGCCATTTACTACTGAAAAGGTAAATTGCATTTATTCATGCTACTTCTGAAAAGAAATGAGAATAAATCATCTTTTTGTACTTTTGAGTGTTTTTATGTGAAATTATTATGCTTGTGATTTATCTGGTTATGATTGTGCAGAGGTTTGGTGGCAAAGGAAGATGGAGTTGACCTTTGTAGAGGGTGAGGAAGGTGTGGAGAGGTCCTACGAAGCCCCTAGTACCCTTCTGAAGACTTTCATAGCGATCGGACTTCGAAAAATCACTCATAGGAAGTTCTACAGGAGGCTGCAGGGGATCTACAGGAGGATCTACAAGAGGAGGCCGAAAGCTGTTTTTGGAGTTTTGAAGGTGGAAAAATGATGGGAAAGGGGAAATTAAGGCTAAACGAAGGTACTAAGTTTTCAAGAGCTTGTCAAGGAAGATCAAGAACGAACGTGATGGTTGGATTTGTTCAAATGGCAAGAAAGCAGCTTTATGGAGAAATGCAGAAATTAGGGCAGATTGGTGAAATTTTGCGAATGAGTTGGGAAATCTATGAGAAGTGAGCTAGTGCTGGTTGTTTTATGGAGGGATGGTGAGCTAAGATGTCCTACAAGAGATCTGCACATTTACTTATCAAAGCTAACCAAAGAAAAAACTAAAACAGAACTTTGCCTAGCTTGACCTAATTTCTAACCTACAAACAGAAAATGTTGAACAGTATCCTATGAACAGAAAAGCATGCGAGAGAACTATGGTAAAATAATAGGAAATGATATAAGAAAATGAATTTGAACCAATATCAACCTTTCCAATTCAAAGTATCACACTAGCAGTTGAATGGAAAAGCAAAAATTGTGTTTTTGGTGGCAGCAGTAGTGCCTTGACCTCAAATCATAGTCCCAAGAAGGGAGAAAGGAGACCAGGGCCTGTTGTTGGCCTTTTTGAATATTTTTTTGTCACTGCAGCAACCTACTTGAGCAACTGAAACAAAACAACTATACTAACCATAAAAAACAACCTAATCTAATAAAGTAAAATGAATATATGCAACAGAAATTAACTCATGAATGGAAGTAAAAACATATAAGTACATAAAAGAGGGTGTTGGGCAGCTTGGGTTGGGCCCTAACCCAAGAGCTTCAGCCCTCTGAAAGAGATCATTGCTGGCTCAAAAACTGTTTCATCTTCATTATCAAAAATAGCAGTTACACTACATAAACTGTTCTAAAAAAGGAACTTGAAAATAAGTTGAACAATGTGCAGCACAAAAGTGCGAAAATCTACTAATAACTGGCTAACCTACTGACTTTCTAAGCCTCATTATTTATACAAATGGGGACCTCTAACAGTCCTCCTAAAATCAAGGAACTCGGCTTCCTAAAACTGAAGATAAACAACAGTCCTACTTGACTTGCTCGGCTGCCCCTTGGAATCATCAATGTGAACCTTTTTGCTCTGAGTTGCTGATGGAGAATTTGAGGAAAGGGGTTATTAATGAAGGAGTCACCCCCCTACAAGTCCTCTTCCCTGTTTTCCTCAAGTTTTAGCTGCCATTTTCTCATCAACTCCTTGACTTTGTCCAAAACTGTCCAAAAAATCTGCATAAAACACTCATTAGACTACATGGCAAAGTGACTAACCCAAATCACTCTATTAGCATAAATATATTCAAAAACATACAACAAACTAATTAGAATTGTGGATTAAGTTGAAATAAGAGGTAGAATGAGCCCATATAGTTACCCATATCTGGGGCTCATCAGCGTGCGATCCATGGATGGAGCATGTGATCATTTTGGCTGTGAGATGGCGTGTCTTTACCATGATTACTGAGGGTGTCATGAACCAATGGTCAAGCGAGTGAGTAGTCATCATAGCAATAATAGATCATGGCGGTGGTGGTGATGTCTTATTAGCATGCTGGAGGATAAGTGTTTACAAGATCGGGAATAGACAGCTGAGGTCGTAGGATGTATGATCATGGTGATCACTGGATAGATTTGGAGGCGTCCTTCAATGATTAACATTTTAACTACTTGTTAGTTAAAATTAAGTAGAATACAAGTGCATACCTTAACCACTTAAATTATTTGTGTCGAGTGTGCAATTAATGTGTTGAAGCAATGCCTTCTGTAATTATGTGCCTGCTGCCTTGATTTTGGAGAATTTCCATACTATGCCTTTGGTGAGTTGAGTACTGATGTCATGAATCTGTACTTAACTCAGAGTGAGCTAGTAGCCCTGATCGTTTCTTGTCTACTTATGAAGACAGGCCCTAAATCGTCAAAGCGTGTTAACACAAACAAGATGATTCTTTTTATAATACAAAAAGTTTTCTTGCACATATTGTGACAGCACTGTGTGAATATAGGCCCCAATTTTTCGGGCAAGATCTCAAGACCCTCATATGCAATATGAGTTGCATTCTGGACAGAGCATAGAACATAGACCTTTAACAGAAAATGGCACATCATATTTTGATCAAAACATGAAACATAGGTATCTTGAATAGCATGTGGAATCAAATTCTGAGATCCTCATGAAAGAACAACTGAAGCTGGACATAGTATAAGATATCGGATCTCTGTACTGATTTTGGAACCTTCAATTGAATGTCATAGACTAGGCTGCTCAATTATTTTAGAAAAGGAGACTACTTATCAATCCATGGATTTTAACTAGGCCTGGATAGCTGCCTCGGGCATTTCTTCTTTAGGGAGCTGGAAATGGCCAGAAAGAGAGCTCCAAGGGGGCTTCTTTTCCATAGTTTATTCCTTTGGGCCCAGAAAAGAATACTTCACAACCCAAAGGATCCCTATACTACTACTACCTTATTATTTTAGCGAGCCTAAAGTAGTTAGTGCTCAACGCATTCTTATTTAGAGAGTCTGAATTGGCCAAGTAGACTCCACAGGTTTCCTTTCCGTAATCATTTCCTTGAGCCCAGAAAAGAATAATTCTATGCTCAAGGAATCCATGGAATACTACTAGTCCATTTCATTTACGTGCTTGGATCCATCAATGCTCAGGATCTTCATATTTAGAGAGCTTGAAGGCTTCCAAAGGAGACTCCACCAGTTCCTTTTCCATAGATAATCTGCCAAACCTGGATAAAGGAATAAACTTCCTTCTGGTGGATTCCTCCTTTATTCTACATGTATTGTGGGGAGGACCGCCTGTAGATATAAAAAGTGACAGCCCACTGGTTTATATATATATATATAGATAGATAGATAACTAATCAACTGAAACAGCAAGGGGATGATTATTGACATGAATCAGCTCCAATCTTAGATCCTCTCGAACATCCTACAAAAATTGATCACGTGAAAGTGGTTTATGATAAACTTTAAGCCGATGTCTATTTACTACAAAAGAAATCTTATCATCATCGATAGTACAAATACAAACTGAACCGTTATTAAAGACTTTAGATACCTCATACGGTCCCAACCATCTAGTGAAAAAATTACCTTTTAAATGCTTAAACTTACTATTGTATAACAAGGCCCAGACACCTGGATGGAAGATTTTCTTCTTAATAAATTTTTTGTGCCATCGGGATTTTTGGTCCTATACTAATGCAGTTATGTGGTAGGCATCTTGTCATATCTCATCAAGCTCGTTAAATTGCATCAATCTTTGTTCTTGAGCTTCATTTAAATTCATGCCCAACTGAGCAGCAGTTCTAAATGTTTTTACCTGGAATTCGATGGGAAAGAGCACTTTTTTACCATAAACTAATTCGTAAGGTTTGTTTCTGGTCACATTCCTCCAATTGATCTGGTAAGCCCAGATTGCTTCTAGTAACTTTTCTACCCAATCTTTGTGATGCAGTTGAATTGTTTTTGTAAGGATAGACTCCAACACTTTGTTCATGGACTCGACCTACCCATTAGCCTGGGGGTGGTAGGGGGTGATTTATGGTGCTTAACTTGATATTTCTCCATGAGTGCCTTGACGAACTTTAATGTAAATTGGGTTCCTTGATTAGTGACAATTTCACGAGGCACCCCAAATCTTGTAAAGATGTCTTCGAACAAAAAATCTACTACTGCCTTCTCAGCGGCAGCATACAATGCTTTGGCCTCCACCCACTTGGTGATGTAATCAGTGCATACCAAAATATATTTATTCTTATTTGACATTGGGGAGATGGGCCCAACTTCTCAAAAGGTTTAATAGCAATTTGTGGTTGAATAGGCATTTCATCGGAGCAACTAGTCTCACCATTCGTTGGCAAGCGTCACAACTCAAAACAAACTTCGTGGCATTTTTGAATAAGGTCGGCCAATAGTATCCGGTATGGAGAACTTTATATGCCATTCTTTTTTCGGAAAAATGGCCACCACAAGGCTCGTTGTGATTGGCACTTAATATATCATGCATTTCATCTTCCCACACACACTGCCTCATAATCAAGTCCAACCCTGTATAAAATAGATCTCCCTCGATCCAAGAGTAACTAGCACTGTGCTGCACTATATTGTGCCTCTCTCGGGCCAACAAGTTTTGAGTTAGTTTTCCTGATACCAGATAATTGATGACATCAACAAACCAAGGAGTAATAGTAGAAATGGAAAATAGAGCTTCATTTGAGAATTCATCAGGCACTCACATTGGCATGCTTCCCTGCATAAGATTCAAACGAGATAAGAAATCAGCTACCAAGTTGTCTCTTCGAGGCCTATCAATTATAGTTATATTGAATTCTTGTAGAAGCAACAACCATCTAGTTATCCTACCATTAGTAACAGGTTCATTCATTAAAAATCTAATAGCAGAATGGTCGGTATGGACAAATGTCTCATATCCGATAATATAATGTCCAAACTTTCCTATAGCATGCAAAACTGCTAATAGTTCTTTTTCAATAATTGTATAATTTAATTCAGTGGGAGAGATATTTTTGCTAACAAAGTAAATGGCATAGGGAAATTTATCTTCCCTTTGTCCCAAAATTGCTCCTAGTGCAGTGTCCAAAGTGTTTGTACAAATATCAAAAGGTAAGGACCAATTTGGCTCTCTTAGTACCAGAGTTGTAGATAATCTCTCTTTCAGTACTTGAAATGCCTATTGACAGTCAAAATTCCATACAAAGTTAGCATCTTTAGTTAACAACTTGAATAATGGTGCTACAATTCTACTGAAATTCTCAATAAATCATCGATAATATCCTGCGTGCCCTAAAAAACTTCTTACCTCCTTTTGCGAGCTTGGAATAGGGATATGTGACATTACCTTGATTTTTTCTGGGTCAACTTGAATCCCTTCAATTGACACATGATGTCCTAGAACAATTCCCTTAGTTTTCATCACTCTACATTTATCGCTACTAAAGGCTAGATCGGCTTCTTGACAATAGATTAATACCTTCTCTAGATTCCCCAAAGCCTGTAGAAAGTCATCCCATAGACTGTGCATTCATCCATATAGACTTCCGCACAGTCATGGATTGGATCAGAGAAAATGGCAATCACAACTCTTTGGAAGTTGGCGGGGGCGTTAAAAAGACCCAAGGGAAGGACTTTATATGCATAAGTACCCAATGGGCATGTGAAACTAGTCTATTCCTAGTCTTCTTCGGCTATATGAATTTGATTGTACTCGCTAAAACCATCTAGAAAAGAAAATTGTTTCTTACCTAAAAGTGTGTCGAGAAATTGATCAATGAAAGGCAATGGAAAATAATCGTGCAATGTGGCCTTGTTTAATTCTCTATAGTCGATGCATATTTGCCACTTGTCATTCTTCTTTAGAACCACTATTAAAGGTGATACCCACTTACTATCAGAAATGGGGTAAATGAAATATGCGGCCAAAATTTTCTGAAGCTCCTCTTTAACTATGTCTTTTAATGTTGGATTCATGCGCCTTTTTGGTTGTTGAACAAGTCTCATTTCTTCATTCGTGTAGATATGACGGATGCAAGTGTCTGGATGTATACCTCTCATATCCAAGTAATCCCATGTGAATGCTCTTGTTTGTTCACGAACCGTACACATCAACTGCTGCTTTTGTTCTGTAGTCAATCTTGTACCAATATGTAAAATTTTCCCTTCAAATATTTCCACAGGTTCTGTGGTGAGCTCATGGCTTTCCTCCATTGCTGAAAATGAGGCAAAGATAGTCGGGTGGCAGGTTTCTTGAAACACATCACTAAACACATTATGATAACTGTTAAAAGAGATAGCATAATTGATACAAGAGCTATCTGCTAAAAACTGGTGCAAAACATGCTCATCAGAATGCTCTTGGAGACCTTTATATTGATCTAATGTTAACAAGGGGAACATGCAATCTTCATCTCCATATGTGTTTTCAAGCCATAATGGTACTTAGTAGCTGTCTGAGTAGGTGGAAAGATGGGCAAGGTTTGATTGTGAGAACCTTTTGAAATAATCATTTCCTCGTTCCTACATCCAATGACGGCATCAGCAGTTGCCAGCCATTGCCTTCCCAGGACCATAGGTGTCCAAGTCTAGAGGTTTTGGGAGAAATGACTACAAAATCTATAGGGTATTGCCAAGAGGCAATAGTGACTACTATGTCCTCCAAGGATCTTATTGGTTTGACAACGGATTTATTTGCCATCTCTAGAGGATAGGGGTGGTTTTCAGTCTAGGTAGTTGTAGTGACATCATTGTTTCATAAGTCATTGCATTTATGGCTACCCCTAAATCTACCAGGGTCTTAGGCAGAAGTACTCCATTTATTTCAATAGTGACAATGGGATTCCTGGGGTCATTGTATTTGGCAGGCATGTCATAGATAATTGTGGACATTTGGCTCATGATTTTGACATTTTGGTTTTTATGCCCCTTTCTTCCCGAATTCTTAATGCAGAGCTCCTTGAGAATTATAGTATAAATGGGAATGTCTCTAATTGCTTGTAAAAGTGGGATTTTAATATTAACATTCCTAAGTTCATTTTCCAGGTCTATTCAAGTGGGACTTCCTCTTTCTTTACTATTAGTCTTTCTAGGTACGATGGTTCAGGTGATTCTTCTTCTTTCTGTTGTTGTTTTTCATTTAGTGAATGATCTTCAGATGACGTGGATGGTACCTCTTCCTGGATGACGAAAACTGATTTTTCTTTGTTTAATTGTCCTTCCTGATCATAATTGAATTTCGTTTATAGGAATGGAAGTGATCATGTATGTAGGAAAGGGTTGTATGTCTATGTTTTGCACGGGTTGAGGTACCCTATTGTGATTAGGGTTAGGTACGGGTTTTGCATGCAGCAGTGTCGGTCATGGGGGGTTTATGGTGGCTAGTGCCTACGAAGATGATGTGTTAGTAGGTAAAAGTAATAATTTATGTAAAGGAGGTGGTGGCAACGTAGGTTGTTGATACATATTAGGGTTATACACTTGCTGATAGGTTTGCATGGCCGAATTATATGAATTACTTGACATGTTTGGATAGGGTGCATAGAATTGAGGTGGAGGTTGATAGTTGTTAGCATAAGGGTTTGACCTCCAATTCTGGCCCTAGGTAGTATTTTGCGGTTGCTGAGCAACCCAAGGAGGGTAGGATGCGGGAAACGTCCATGGCTAAGTCTGGTTATAACCTTAAAGATTTGGATCTGGGAACACATTCTGACTTTGGCCTCTCCAGGTGGGTCTCTTGGTTGCTTGTGATTGGTCGATAGTTTCAACATTCCCCTTGTAGATGGCTTGTAAGCCAGGAAGTGATGGGCACTTCTCAGTCGGGTGTTATAAGGTAAAGCTTCCATAGACCTCGATGGTGTTTAATAGACACTCCCTTTCTACATGTTTATGCCTACACTTGGAACAAAATACTGTCATGGCTACCTTCTCAGCTTCCTATTTTTGTTTAATTTTAATGGTGTCTAGCTGGTTGTTGATTGTGTTTAGGATATCAATTTTAAAATTTTTTAATAGGTTCCCCAGCTCGACTCTTGTAACAGCATTAGCCGCAATTTTCTTTTGCACATAGTCTCTAGAGTAAGTGCGACACAGCTCAATGACTTCAGCAAATTTCTTTTTATAAATGTCTCTGCCACTGAACAGGTTTAACATTTCAATACAATCATCTCTCAGCCCTTTTAGGAAAACAATTCTGATAATATTTTCATATAGATTGGACCCACGGGATTTGTGGAAATTGTATAGGAACCGTTCCAGATACTCTTCTAGATTTTCGTCTTCATTTGTTGCATCCTAAGGATATCATTGATGTCCCTGCTCTTACAAAAGTATTCATATTTTTTAAGAAAAACTAATATCATTTAATCCCATGTGTATATAGTGTGTTTCCCTAGACTCATGAACCACCTAAGGGCTGAATCTTTTAATTTGGTGGGAAACAGTTTGAGTTTATGAGCATCGTCATAATAATTATAACTGCGACATAGAATATCAAATTCAAAAAGAAAGGCATCGAGATCTTCAGATGATTTACCATAGAACAATGGGAGAGAGGCCATTGGAATGTTCTTCATTGTGGTGTCACATGTCACATCTAAGATAGGGAATCCGAAGGTGACTTCTTCCTCGCCTTGGTTGCCTCCTCCAAAGAGATTCCCATTGCGTCGAGGGCCTTCTCCCTCTTCTTGATGTTCTCCGTTGTGTCTGTCCTCTCCATCTAGGTGATGGGTTGTGTTATATTCTTTCCACATAGTTAATAGGGGGTTTGAGGGGTACCCGTAACCCCACTTTATGGGGTCCAGGGCAGTGCCCCGGAAAATTTTGGTTTTGGACCCTATGTCAGGTTGGGCGGACCCACCTATGGTTTTGTGCATGATTTTCGCACATGTTTTTTTGGACGCGATGGTTTTCGGTCCATGGTATTGGATGCGATGTTTTTTTGGTCCATGGTATTGGACGTGATGGTTTTTTGGTCCATGGTATTGAACGTGATGGTTTCCGGTCCATGGTATTGGATGCTTCGGCATGTATAAATATGTATTGTAACATTGAAAGGAATATATGAAAAATCAAGCTGGTAGTCCCAGTTTTGGGATCCAGGGGAAAATCTCTGTGCATATGTGTTTTATCTGTTATGCTCTCGCATTGTTTATTTTTCTGTGATTTAGAATTCGTATGCTGGTAATTTCTGTACGGGGTTAAAACCTACACTAGGTCATCCATTTTTACAACCGGCACCCGCTGAGATTTGTTGATTATGGGGTGGCCCAGGGGTATTGGAACATGGTTGATGTTGGTTGATTTCTCATCCACGAGGTTTTGTTGTTCTATTGGTTCCTCCACACAGTTTTCATAGGCAATCTGTTGAATGATCATTTCTCCTTGATCTAGGAATTCCTGGTCTGAAACCACGTTAGCATCAACACTTCCTCCTTCTTGTCTCAGTCCTACATATTGATTAGCAACGGTGAGAATAGTTATATTAACAAATCCAAATTTTGAAGAAATTAGAATGGAAATAATCTACCCTTATTATCCCTAGGTCTACTACACTCCTACACTTAATTATATAACTATAATATAAATATATATATATATAATATATATATATTCAAGGACAAGCAGTGATTGGTCAGACTTTGGAGCAACCCCAATAAAAGTGGATGTGTGGCTCTTCATTCACATATTACCGTACTCTCTCTGCACTCTGACATCCCTACAAGATCCTGAAACTCAAATGATGATAATTACCTGAATAAGAAATGACAATCTCCCCGGCAATGATGCCAAAATGTTGAGAGATTAAATTGTCAGAGTAATTCCCTTAATGTTAATTGTCAACCTGGGATTCGTAAACATGATTTTCCTTGCGCTTTCTTGTTCAGGGTTAAATTAGAGTTTTAACATTTCCTTATAATGATCTGTGGAGTAATAAATGCATTAACACTTGCAAACATTTAGTTGTCAAAAGCAGACCCAACAATCAAATTTAATCTAGAGATTTAAAAATCCTTCACAAACCCTAGCATTCAAATCTGAACTCAACAAACTACTGAGCTATGAATCTCAAGCAATAAAAAATGGAATTCTACTCACACAAAACTTTACTCAATCAAATCCCCAAATGTTGGTACCGAACCTTCTATTTGTAATAACATTTTATTCATCACTCAGAAAGCAATCTATAATGATGGTGATGCAATCCCTAAGCAGACAAACAAACTTGTACTAATAACCATTCAATCCTTAAACAATCTACACAAACAACAATTCATTCCTAAATCTATAACAATTCAATTCTTAAGCAAACAAGCAATCTATATTGATAACAACTCAATCAAACAATCGATCTGTACCTAATGGTTTGTTATCCTATTAACAAAGATTTGAAAGTTAAGTATTGATCTGGAGCAATCACTCTATTTTATTCTATCACTTACTAATTTATTGTTATACTTGCAATCAAGTAATCTACAGGTCTTAATTTGATGAAATCAATTCAAACACTCAGCCTATTTAGCACCTAGCAATTCAACTAAACAATTCCCGAGAAACTGTACTCTAAACCCTTTTGTAATCACACCAACCCTTACTGGTGAATCACCTTACTTGGAGCCAATGTACTACTGTTTAAAATCTAATTGATATCTAACTCCTGAAAACTGGAATCAATCGCCTCACAAAGCAAAGGAAATCGTTTATCTGGAAAAATAATAGAATTGATCTTCACACGAAACAAGGGAAAATCATTTATCTACTAAACTCAATGAAATCAATCAACACTCAAAACAGGGGATCATTTATCTATTAATCTTATGAAATCACAGTTATCAACTAATCATCGAAAGCACTCATGGGTATGTTATGTTCAATCCACATGATCCACTACGCAATCCAAGAGTCTATTTATCAGATGAAACAGAGCTAATTGATAGTAAACCATCCAATATTCATGAAGGAAATATTCAATCTAAATAACTTTAAACTAAACCAAAAGTATTACAGTGTTTAACGATCAGTGAGAATTCTTTTATGGGGTATTGCTTGTAAAATAATTCAAATAAGGAGTCAATCTGATGGAGTTCCTGAGGGAACGAAGAGTAGTTTGATGGTTAGACAAATCTCGTTCTAATTATTTCGATTTCACTAAATAGAGTTAACTATCAAAACAACCTCAGCACTCTCAATGTATAGATAATTCATTTCACTCATTAGATGATCATGTGGCACTTCTCGGCTGATTATAAATCAATTGGATAGTAAGCATGCTCTGTTTTGAAATCAAAACAAGGTTCACACAAAATTTCAACTGTGAATTAGGGAAACAAAGGAATTAAAGAACATTAATGGATCTAGACTCTTTTAAACAATCAAATTAATGCAGTTCACATGCAACAAGCCAAACCAACCCAATTTGTAATGAAGGTAAAACTAACTGTGACTAGTCACACAGTGGTTCTCTCTGCAATATACAAAGCAAACCCAGATGGGTGGGCCCGGTCACACCTGGGAGATAGATAAACTTACATTAAAGAATAAAACTCAAACGCAATCAATTGACTATCCTCAGCAATCCATCAACGATTACTCTCAAATTCAAAGCAGAGCCATTTCGATATTATTAAAGATGAGCTATGGAATTCACGCAAAATACTTCATTGTTTTTAACACCAACTTGACATATTACATCCCCTGCCTTTTATAGGAATTTGATTATAGTTAAACACTAAACTAAAAATGGTAATTTATAATAGTCTAACAAGTCGACTCCTCCAAAGCAAATAGGTTCGAACGGCTACCCCAAATTGGTCCAACAACTTGTAACCAATCCCCAAACTTGGTCTATGCCACAACCAGATAAAAGAGAATGAAGATCTTGGGATCAAATGCGTTCATTGAAAGGCTGGTGACATCTCATCATCCAGAAGCACACGACTTCTTATCCATTGCACTGTTTAAGTACCGAATCCGAATATAACTTTTAAGCACAGTAGTAAGGAGTTAGGGTACACCAGCTGCTTCTTTCCATTATCCTCCTACACATCTTGCTGATAAGTGTAAACTTGATCATAATAATTAGTTAGTTTTAGGAATCAACTACCTATATCTACCTAAAATCACCAACAAATAGCCAAATGTAACCATAAAAAGATTTACCTCAAATGGGGATTGGAACCATGATAAGGTAGCAAAATAGCAAGGAAATAGGTTCCATAGTGTCAAAAAGAGGTCAAAATGGGGATTAAAGATGAGTTAATAGGATCAAAACAGAGGATCAACAGTCCTCATGAAAATTTTCAAAATTTTTAATATTTCTTTGTCACTAAGCATATTCAGAAGCCTAGACAAGGATATATAAGTTAATACTGTTTTCTTTCCTGACGCTTGCCAACCTTGGTTTCTTCATCAAGATTATGTTCTGCAAACTTGTCACCTTTTTCTTAAGAAATTTATTTTTATTTTTCAATTTCTTATTTTTCTCATACCATAAACTAAGATGTAACATGATGTTGTCATTTTGATTTCTCTGGATTTCATTTTTTTCCTTTACTATTTTATTTCCCTGCTTCAAATGTCTATTTAGTACCTCCAATTTATAGATTTCCTCTTTCAAAGTGTTTACAATTTGGGGTTGTTTCGGAGGATCAAAATGAATAATTTATTCTTGGTTTGAGGATGATTCAATGGTCTTTCTCATAACTCTTTGTTCCAGAGACTCTATGTAGTCGTATATTTCTTGCTGGATAGAATCAATTTTTGGAGTTCTCCTAGCTAGACTGGAAACTGGTGATGGAACTCTCAGTTCTTCTTCTTCTTCTAAATGACGAATTTTGGAGATTGTTGAGACTGTGCATGTATTTTTTTATTGAGCCTTTCACTTCTTCTTACAATTCATGGTGGTTTTTCAGTAGTTCAGGGATTCTTTTTAACTTCTTCTTGCTTTGTTTCTTCTTTCGACGAACTTCCCTTTTATTGTTGGCTATATTTCTTCTAACATTCTTCTCCTTAAGAGTTTCTAACATATTTATAAGAGGGGTTCCATCATCAAAGTATTAATATTTTTGTGTGTCTTGTGTAGGTGAGTTTTCTTTAGGGTTTGCGGGCAGTTTTCTTCTACTCTTCTTGGTCTTATCACTATGTCCTTCTTGTTTAACTTCTTTGAAATGATTTCTAATCAGAAAATCCTCCCAATTATCTCCTTTGATTTTTAGATGGGCTTTAATTAGAATTTTCACTACTCCATGATGATACATGGCATTATCTATGGACTATATCTTCCTTTGAATATTTCCAACCATTTTTCTCAAAATATTAAGCAAGAAGTAAGGTATGTTGATTTCATTACCATCAATAAAATTCATCATCAGGTGAGCATGGTAAAAGAACATGTTCTCAAACCTACCCTCACAAGTAATGAATTTTTGAATAATTAACAGCAAATTCCTCCATTTATTCTTTAAGGTTGTGACCAGAATTCCCTTATTAAAGATAGAGATATCCATACTTGGGTTTTTAAGGAAGATTTCCCAGTCCTTCTCTTTGATCTTTTGGTTTTTGAACCAACTTTCCCCGATTCTCTACAATCCAGTAGCTTCTGCTACGAATGAATCTGTCAAAACTAATTTCATGTTCCCAATTTCTACTTCTATGCCATCATAGGCCCGAGCAAAGGATTTTGTCACTTCTTTCTCATGCCCATCAAATTTTTCCACAAATTCTAGCCATTGTGCTTGCTGCAACTATTGTTTGACCTGTGGGTATCCTTCAAGGAATTTAGCCCCATTTGGCTTTGAGCGTACAATGACTCCCATATTAGAGAATCCTTAGCCCCTAATTTCTCTTTTGACAGGGTTATGGAATAAATTTAGTTATGGAATGGGTCAGAGAGACAAAATTTAGGTAAAAGGGAGGTTTCGGCAATGAAACGGAGCTAAGTGAAATTGATATGATGCAAGAACTGTGCATGAAGTGGAATGATATATGAAGAGAAGGGAGTGAATTTAAATGATAGCAAGGTGTCATATCGGAGTTATATCTTTTGACAAGATATTTTCGTTAAGATCAAAGTTGTGTGAGTAAAGACAGTAATCATTATTCAGAATAGCGGTAGCAACAGTCATTCATCTTTTTTTATCTCATAATTCAATGTTTTTACCTTTATTACCTAATTAATATTTACATACCTCATATCTTTGCCTTACTTATTTTTTATTTGTCTCTTTGTAGGTTGTACTCTACTGCTCTAGCTTTAATATTCATTGAATTTGCTTTAGCCATGATCTCCATTTTCCCTGGTCGCAATCTGCTAAGTCAGCTGCAGAATTCTATCAGAGCTGCAAATTTGTTAACAATTTTGTAGCTGCATTATTTTTCAAAAGAGAAAAGCGGAATAAAAAGAAAATGGGACTATAATAAGGAACATAAAATCTAAGCTACCAAGAACTCTTGGTTTTCAACCTAGATTTTATGTATAAACATGCCAACAATGTTGGTTTTCATGTTTATACAATTATTCATTTTTTTTTAAGAAAGTAGAAGGCTAAGTTGGAGAGGAAGAAGGATCTTCCTTGACCAACTTCAAATCAAGATTATCTTGCAAATTTCTTATGAATGCTTCCCTTGTTAATGGTTTATGATATATTCGTAATCAATGACCATTTACAAGGAAGATTACTTTCTCTTCATCAATGGTTCTGATTCTGAGTACTCCATTATCAAAGACAGTTTCAATCTCATAAGTACCAAGCCAATGAGTTTGAAATTTTCCTTGAAAATCTTTAAATTTTGAATCAAAAATTAATGCCTAATCACCAAGCTGGAATTTTCTTTCTTTGATAAACTTATCATGCCACCTAGATCTTTACTGTTGGACTATATTGGTTCTATGAATAACATCCTGCCGTATCTCATCAAGTTCACTCAATTTCTCCATTCTTTGTCTTTTTGCTTCTAATAGATCAAGACCCAACTTGGCTACTATTTTGAAAGTCTTTATTTGGAACTCAATAGGGAACATGACTTGCTTTCCATAAACAAGTTCATAAGGAGTGTGTCTTGTTGTATTTCTCCATGTGGTACGATATGCCTATAAAGCTTCTAGGAGATTTTCTACCCAATCCCTTCTATGAAAATGCACAATCTTAGTAAGAATTTCTTCAGTTACTTTATTGGTATATTCATCTTGTCCATTGGCTTATGGATGATATGGAATTGAGTTCCTATGTTTGATCTTGTACTCCTCCATTACCTTCTGTACCAACTTGGATGTAAATTGAGTGCCTTTATCTGTCACAATTTCCCTTGGGACACCAAAACGAGTGAAAATATCCTCAAAAAGAAATGAAACTACAACAATTTTAGTAGCAAACGAAAGTGATTTAGCTTCTACCCATTTTGTAACATAATCTGTATAAACAAGAACGTATTTTTTTGTCTTGATGGTGGATTGATTGGACCAACAAAATCCAAAGCCCATTTCTCAAAAGGTTCAATAAGTACCTGAGGTTGTAGAGGAATTTCATCCGAAGGAATGGGTTTCCCCATTCTTTGACAACTGTCACGTCTCTTAACATACTCCTTTGCATCCATAAAAAGAGAAGGCCAATAATATCCTAAGAAGAGGACTTATAAGTAGTTATTTTACTAGTGAAAATTCCTCCACATGGTTCATCACTTTAATATCTCTGGTACTTCATCCTCTCTAACACACCTTCAAATGATTAAGTCAGGTCTTGTCTTGTACAATTATTCATTTATCCATGAATAAGATGCACTAGTTTGAATAACATTCATTTTCTCTCGAGGAGACAAGTATGATGGTAACTTTCCTGTAGCCAAATAATTAGAAATATCTGCAAACCAAGGATATTTAATAGATACTAAAAAAAGATATTCATCAGGAAAATTATATTCTACAGGAACATCATTATTTTCATTTTGGATTCTAGATAGAAAATCAACAACTGTGTTTTGTTTTCCAGGTCTATCCAAAATAGTAATATTGAATTCTTGTAATATCAATATCAATCTTGTACTTCAACCATTAGTAATTGATTTATTCATTAAATATCTAATTGCAAAATGATCTATGTGAATGAAGGTTTCATAACCAGTGATATAATGTCTGAATTTATTGATGGCATATACAACAGCTAAAAACTCCTTTTCTGTTATAGTGTAATTTAACTCTGCAAGAGTCAAATTTTTGCTTGTGTAGTAAATGACATAAGAAGTTAAATCTTTTTTTCCTAATACAGCTCGTAAAGTTGTATCTGACGCATCAGTTGAAATTTGAAAAGGTAGTTTCCAATTTGGTCCTCTTAAAATGGGTGCTTCAAAAATATTTTCTTTCAATTTTTCAAAATATTTTTGGCAATCATAATTCCAGTTGAATTCACAATCTTTTGTAAGCAATTTGAAAAGTCGAGAGGCTATATTTGTAAAATTTTCTATAAATATTCTATAATAACCAGTAAAACCAAAAAAACTTCTAACATCTCTTTGACAAGTTGGAACTGATAATTTAGAAATGACTTATACCTTAGATGCATCCACTTTAATTCCATTTCCTGAAATATGGTGTCCTAAAACAATTCCCTCAGTGAACATCATAAAACATTTTTCATGGCTTCATGAGAGATTTTCTTCTTTACATCTAATGAGAATTTTTTCCAAATTTTTAAGAGCTTCTTCAAAGAGTTTCCATAGGCAGTAAAATCATCCATGTAAACTTCCACACAATTATGAATTAGATCAGAAAAATGCCTAAAGATGCCCTTTGGAATGTTGCAGGTGCATTAAATAACCCAAAAGAAAGCATTCGATAACCATAAGTTCCCCATGGACAGGTAAAAATTGTTTTAACTTGAACTTCTAGAGCTACTTGGATCTAGTTATATCCACTAAAACCATCCAAGAATGAAAATTATTTTTTTCCTACCAATGTATCCAGGACTTGATCTATAAAAGGAAGTGAAAAATGATATTTTAAAGTAGCTTTATTCAATTCCCTATAATCAATGCATACTCTCCATTTTCCATTCTTTTTCGGAACAATTTCTAATGGTGAAACCCATTGGCTGCCTGATATTGGATAAATTAAATTCACATTTAACAATTTGTGTAATTCCTCTTTAATAATTTCCCTTAGATTTGGATTCATTCTCCTCTGGGGTTGTCAAATTGGTCTGGCATTTTATTCAATATAGATATGATGCATACAAGTTTTAGGATCAATTCCTTTCATATAAGTGTATTCCCATGCATAAGTAGAGGAATTTTCTTGCAACATATTTATTAATTCTTTCTTTTGAGATTCTTCCAGATTATCATTAATATTCAAAGTTTTCCCTGGAAAATTTTCTATTAAAGAATTTCCAAATTTCTCCATAGGATGTAAATCCATTTGACGAGATGATAGATATTCAATATTACATTGTTCTTGAAAACTTTGATTTTGTTCATAATATGGGGAAGATTCATTATTTTCCATTAAATTCAAAATTTGATCGTCTTCATCTATTTGTGAAGTAACAAAAATTGGTCGTATACCAAAGTTTTCATTATCATATTTTATCCATGCTTCGCTTTCTACTTCTATCATTGTTTTTGCAGGAGGATATAATGTGAATTTATTTGTTGAACTTCCATCACAGATAAACATATCATCATATCTACAACTTATAAAAGCATCAGTTGTAGCTAACCATGTTCTTCCTAGAATCAATGGGTGTCCTCGTAGATTATTCTTGGGTGTTAAGATCATAAAGTCAACATTATATTCCTAATAATCTAAGGATACAAATACATCTTCTAACACACCGTCAAGTTTGATAACAGATCTATTTTCTAATTGCAATAATGTAGGTGTATATTGAAGATTAGGAAGTTTCAATTGATTGTTTACTCATGATATTTATGAATGCTCCTAAACCAATCAATGTATTTGGAATCTCAATGCCATTGATGTGTGTTTTCACAATGGGACTTCCTGAATCTAGATATATTTGAACTGTTGTATTTCCCATCATGATATCCACAATTTTTCTAACTAACTAGATTATTTTAACTTCTTTCCTTTTTCTTCCTAGTTTTTTTATACTTAATTCCCTAATTGTCTTTGCAAATATTAGTATTTCTTTGATAGCTTGTAATAAAGGAATTTTTATACCTACATTCTTATGTTCATCTATCATATCATAATCAGGGAACACAATTTGTTTCTTTGTCAATTTTAAATCTTTCATGAAAAGGTGGGTTTTGAATAGAAACTGAAAGTTGTTCTATAATGGGAGTTGAGTTTATTGGAATATCATCAAGACGGATAGGGGTGGTTTGTTTTTGAGAAGTTTCATCTTGATGAAGAGATGTCTCTTTCTCAGACTCCTGGATAAAAACAAATGGTGATTTCTTTTCCACTACTCTACCAAATCTAAGTTGGACATTGTTTAGATCTAATGGATTTATCATGTAAGTTTGGAAATTATGTCCTTCCATGTTGTAAACAGGGTGTGAATTTTTATTATTTGCATTTGGAAGTGGCTGAGCAGGCAGTTGATTTGGATTTTGTGGAAATGGTAGTGAGAGTTGTAGGTTTGGATTTTGAGGTTGAGAGGGTTGATAGGTTAAGGAAAATATTTTGGTGGAAAAGTAGGGTAAGGTTGTTGAAATTAAGGATATTAAGGGTACTTTCCATAAGGATTTTTCCATCCTTGTGCCCAAGGTTGAGGCCAAGGTTTCCAAGGCATGGGTGTAGTCTAATTACTTTGTGATGGTTGTGCATATGTTTGAGTGTTGAAACCTTGGGTCATGTTTGATTGTGGATTTTGCCATGGGCTCTTGGAAATAAAACAAAGAGGTTCTACTTTATTTGGAATTACTTCCTCTTGATAGACATCTTTAAGACCTAGTATTGAAGGAAATTCCTTTGTATCATGATTTTCTGCACATATAACATAGGTTTCCACACTTTTTAAGTCGAGAGGGCATTCTCTCAAGGCATGCTTCTTTCTACATTTTGGACAAAAGATAGATAATGCAACTTTTTCAGCCTTTTGCTTGTTTTGTACTTTAATGGTATCTATTTTTTCACTAATACTCCCCAAAATATTTGTTTTAAAGTTGTCAAGCAAATTTCCTATTTCAACCCTACTTACTATCCCAACTGTAGATTTATTAATCCTAGGCATTACAGGATCTCTTGGATTTTTCCTAGTTCTTTCCTTTCCTCTAGAAATGTGTATGCATAACTCACAAATATCTCCAAATGGTAACTGATAAATATCTCCTTTACCCATCATATTGAGAAGATCTATCCACTCATCTCTGATAGATTTTAGTAACAGAGCTTTCAAAGTTTCTTCATCTAGATTATGCATTTTATCCCTTTTTACATTCTCAGTAAATATTTCAACGAAATATTCAAGATTTTCATCTTCTTTTTGTATCATTTTAAAGACTTAATCTTTAAGGTTATAGGGCATACAATAATCCTTGTATTTTTCTAAGAATGCAAATTTCATTTGTTCCCATGTTCTTATAGAATGTACTCCTAAGCCCATAAACCATTTTAATGTTGCATCCTTAAGAGTGGCTGGAAACAATTTCAACTTTTGAGTGTCAAGAAATTAGTCATAAGATCTACATAAGACTTCAAACTCAAAGAGAAATGTTTCAGGATCCTCATTTCTTAGTTCATGAAAATTAGGAAGCATAAAGTGTGAGATATTTTTCATTGTGGTTGTGGTATCTTCATCGAAGATGGGAAATAAAAAAGGTTCTGGATCTCCTCTACCATGTCCTCTTCCTCTTCCTCCACCTCTTCCACCTCCTCTATTTCCTCCTCTTCCACTACCAATCCTAGGTTGTTCACCATTCACATTATGTACTTCTCCTTCCCCTTCTCCTACCATTGTAGATTCCTCAGAACTAATGTAAGGTTCCAAAATTGGATTTTCTAGTTCCTCCTCTAGCTCCTTTGGTTCTTCTATAAATGGAATGTTAAAATAGGTTTCTTCTTCTTCCTATTCACTAGGGATTTCTAGTTCTTGTCCTAGAATTTGTTCTCCAGTTGAAGATGGAAACAATACTCCTTCAGTTGGGGATGTAGGATCTTCTTCTTCTACTACAGCTCCAGTTGAAGAAGTTGGTGAATCTGTAGGTTAGATTTCAAATCTAATTACCTCAAGAAGTCTATGTCTGACTGTAATAGAAGGAATATGAGGTTGGGTGGATGGTGTGGCACTGCGAGGTCATGGTGGGGTGGGTGATGATGTTGGAATCAATCTCCTATCTCTACTTACAAATCTACCTCTAGAATCTCTTTCCATATGCATATAATTTTTATTTTTATTTTTTAATGAAAAAGAAAAAGAAAAAGACTTCTATATACACTTCCCCGGCAACGGTGCCAAACTATTTGGTGATTTAATTGGTGTTAAATTACTTACATGAATTACCAACCAGGGTTAGTAAATTGATGAAATGTATGTGCCCTTTTTGTGTTAGGAGTCCTTATTACTTAAAAAAATTCCTAAATTAAATTGAGATACTGAAATGAATATGTTTTATTTAACAATTATGAAAGTAAATATGAGATCAAAACTATTGATCTTGCTTAAAATAAAGATCACACTTTTATTGAAATAAACATCACTCTTGCTCGAAATGAAATCACACACACTTTCTTGAAAGAAAATATCACACTTTCTTGACTCTTACTTGAAATGAAATCACACACACATTTGCTTGAAAGAAAACTTGATAATGAAACCAAATCTAAATTACTCTGATAGGAAGAGAAATTAACTCTATACTTAAATTGAAATCTTATTCACACAACTATAAATTAAAACCATACTGCAAATCTATGTCAATCCACACTCTATTATACTACTTTCATGTGCATAAGGATCTCGACTTCACTCATTCATCCTACAACAAAATGACTAAACAAATTGTACTATGTTATCAACTTTGTGATCATTGTTAACAATCAAACTATTAGTGAAATAAATTAATTAAACACAATATAGAATGCAAAATTGAAATGTTAGTTTGAAAATGGTAAAACCTTACAACTCCAGGGGGCCTCCTGCAAGAAGTAGGTGACAACACGACTCCTTCACAAGATTATATATGCATGGATAAATCGCACAACAAAAGGATGAAATGAAACAGAGTTTTTAATTGCAAATACAAAGTTTAAAAACAATATCCAAGTCTGTCACTATCATACCGAGAAGAAGATTTATAATCTCTTACGAATAATTGTTTCAAAGTATTACGACCCTACCCTACTTGAAAACATAACATGAAGAGATAACACAACGTGATTTCCTCATGATTTTCCACCATCAAAGAAAATCATGAGGTTTAATATTTGCATTCATTAATTCCTCGCTTGTCGTATTCACCTTCCTTGATGGTTGACTTTCACTTTGATTGAGATGCTACTGTGATTTTCTTATCAATCCAGGTTATGAAGATAGGTACAAATCAGTGTGCCAACTATTTTTCACCTTGCCATGTGTCTTGTTCCTCTGCTGGAGTTTTGGAACCTGTCAAACCTTCGATTTTGCTACAGAATCAGTCACTAGCTATAGAATTGGTGCAATTCAGTAGCTCATGCAAATATTATGTTAAATAATAAAGAAAAATGACACTTATTAAATAGAAGATGATTAGATACCTTCTATTCCATAGACCTTCTAAAATGATGCCCACTTTAGAGTTATGAGAGTCAAAAAGAAGAAGGATGGAATATAGGAAAGTGGTCAAAAAGAGGCAATTGTTGGGTTCAACATTACCATCCAAGTAGAAGGCTTTCCAATATCTGGGTGATGGAATCACAAGGACCTACGGTTTATTGAAGAAAAAGGATGTTAATAGCAAACGGATTTACCAGTCTCTTAAACACCAGTTTTTTAGAGGTACTAGCCAAACCTTGGCAATTGAAAGACAAACAGAACATGAGGGAAATGAGGATGGGTCTTGCAGTGCTCTAAGCACCCCTAGGAATATTTTTTTGATGACTAGCAACCACCTCATGATTAACTATTTGTTAATATTACGATAAGAAAGATCTTAAGCCCCTACCCCTACTAAATTTCTTGATAGGAAACCACCTATACATGAGGAAACCCAGTTGGTAGATGACCAGAGAAAATATCTTGAACTAGCAAAGGAAGAAGAGATTGAGGATCGGCTAAGCGATCAGACAGACAAGAGAATAGAGAGGGGGACCGAGAGAGAGGACAATCAATGGTATTTAGTTTACAAGAAAGGGATTCATTCACAAATAGATAATGATCTTCCATAGGTAAACAAGAAATAGAGTGTTAAAGAGGAAATAGATTGAGGAATCCAGTGCTTCCACTATGGGTGATCCAGTAGTTGTCTCTTTTCCAGTTTCCTAAGGAGAATATTGACGACTAACTAGATCTTCATCCTACACCATCGACAAAGGATCATATTCAGTTGCACAAATCCTATGGGAGGAGATGATTGGTTCTACCCCTTTAAAGCTGACCCTTAGTCCTCATGTTGGCATTCTCTACTACCAGAGCTCATGTTTATCTTTCCTTTATATAGTAGAGGGAAATCCTCCAACATATATCCCACTTTATGGTAGTAGTGGCCCCTGAACAGGACTCCCTCATAATCAAACATTTATTAGTGGGTAATTCCTCTAAAGATCAAGTTTATATCTAGGCACATACCTTCTCGAGTATCAATATTGACTAGTATTCTTGCAACAACCATCCTCCCTCTAACTTCAAATGATCGGTCAACATCCACATATGCACCCAGATGATTCCCAAATCTTCTGAATAATTCCTTAGACTGGTATTGAAGAGGAAATCCTGGCATCTAGATCCAAAGAGGAGTGTTACCCAACTTTTGTCTCTTGGCATCGAACAAATGGGTCCATTTTTTCAGAAGGGTTTCCCATATTCTATGCTTCGTGTCTTGGATAAGAGCATTCCTGGTGCCTCTTCTATCTCAAATTTGAGTATTAACTAACCCTATGTAAGGGTTTTAACTTTCACATACTCCATTAGTTCACCCTTCCATTATTTTTCATACCATTCTCTGCGAAATTCAAAAGAGAAAGTTTGGTCCCTGACTCACCCAACCACCATTGTCTCAAATACCTCCACTACTTCGCTCATTATCACATCTTCCCCAAAAATCATGTTTCCTGTATCTATTCTCACCTACATTATTAGTTGGATTAGTAACAATGAGTTGTCCCCATCTAAACCATGTTTTCTTTATAAAAATGGATTTTCCTCCAAACCTTGGTTTAGATGGGGACTAGCCATTGTTACTAATCCAACTAAAACCCTCAGTTGTGAAAACTCTAGTCCATTATGGGGACCCTCTGATTAACCATAGTTGAAATACACATAACACTAGAAAAATCCCTAAAAAATCCTTCATCATGAGGCCCTGCCAAGTTCAACATAGAAAACCCCTCCCTGATAAATGCCTCCAAATAAATATGATTCAAATCAACAGAAAGTGGCGAAGAAACCCTACCTTGTTCTGGGATCATTTTTTGTGGATATGCATTGGGTACCTTCGTTCCACCAAGAAACCACCTTAGCCTCTCCACATCAATTTTCAAAAATAGTTCTCCAGATAGATAGTTCACTAAGGTTGCACAATGCCCAAAAGGCAACAGTATCATCCAAGTCAAGCGATAAATCCACCATATCCTCCATGACCTTGAAGTTTCCCTCTCCCCCCATCCCTTGATTGCTAGCAATGACAATAAGGGCTTTAAGAAAAGTAGAAGCCATACTATACAGACTCACGTCCACCTTTCACCATTGTAAATGCCCTCAATATCCGAACCCTAACTGCAAGCAAGAGAAGATCCATTCTTACAAACTCCTCTCTCAACCTTACTTATCCTTAATATTTTTATAATTTAATTCTATTTATTTCTTTGGAATTTCACTTTATTATTCATTATTTTATTTATTTACTATTATTATCCTCTCTTTATTTATTTATTATTTTATTTATTTACTATTATTATCTTCTCACTTTTATATAATTATTAATTAATTAATTTATTATTATTACTTTATCACCATCATTATTATTTATTGATTTATTAATACGGGGCATTACATACTCCCCCTCTTCAAGGAAATTCGTCTCAAAGTTAAGTTTAAGCATTCAACTTATAAGTTATGTATTTATTTCTTCTCTCACATCCAACACCCTTTGTTGAACTAGTATAAGGCCACCCAAGTGACTACAACATGCATCGAAAGTTACATCACAACACTAAAGAAAGTGTGAGTACTCTCAAGCCCTCTTTCCCAACCTTCGGAACTAGGCTTAAAGCACCATCGGCTTATACCAGAGCCACAAGGCTCAAACCTCATCTGCCCCAAGGTAAACATTTAGCCTAGTACTCACGTACCTCAGGAATCTCGAAAGGCTGACCCAAACTCCCTCTATATCTCTTACCAGGTATAGCCCTAGGCATCGAAGTCTTACACCCAATTCTGGACTTTGGCATCACAACTCCAATATCAAGCACTCGACCTCCTCAAGATGGTCCCATAATCCATCAAGAGCTATATAAGGAAAAAAATCATTGGCATAAGTAGTTGATTGAGTTTGTCCCCAGCCCATAAGTTGTTACATATTCTCCCTCATGGGTATGGGCTCCCATGAGATCATCAAATAAACCTACTCTCTTCACCCAATGGTTGAATCCCTGTCAAGAACCCCCTCTCACATGCAACCAATGCATTAGTTTATAATCATATAACATCCACATGGTAATTATTACATGTCGTTATGAGAACAAAATAACATTTTTTATTACAACATTCTCAATAAATAAGCACCACATACCCATGTACGACATCATTAACATCTCATCAAAAATTTCCAATTACCACATATCATCACATCATGAAACATCATCACAACATTATAGCTTCAACATTTTTGTGTTGAAATAAACAAATAACTTAAACCATAATCTCATACATAGTATCATAGAGCATCAATAATATTTATTTCAACAAGAAATTAGACATTATTCAAATGTTTCAAAAGATATTTATTCAAAAAAAATCCCATATAATATAGTTATCTATCTAAGCTAAGTTATGCCATTTTATTTGGTTCATAAACACAATTTAATAAATAAAAATAAAAAATATAGGGAAAGTCGTGATGATTAACATCTTCAACCTCCTAGGTAGTTGACCCTGTGCTATATTGGTCCCTTTAACCTTGACTTAAATCCTCGGTTCCTAAGTTGATGAACCTTGCAGTCCAATATACAAAATGGTTTGACCTAAAGAACTCCCTCCTTGGAAACCTGTAATTTCTCACATTTCTATACATGGTATGGGTCAAGTACATATTTTATAAGTATAGAAACATGAAACACATTATGTATCCTTATTAGATGGGATGGCAGCTCAAGCTCATAAGCAATTGGTACAATCCTCTCTAGGATATTAATGGCCCAACAAACCTAGGGGACAACTTTGTTCCCTTTCCAAATTCGAAGGAACTCTTAGAGGGTCTCGTTGGGTCTCCAAAATGTCATATTTTTCATTTTCTTTTCATTCACTTTTAACCATATTCCATTATCTTATAACCTTACATTAACACCGTTATTATAATTATATATGCGTTTATACTTATTATTTACCAAAGCATTTATTTTAGTATTTTGAGTGAATTTATGATAAATATTAGAAAAATAACGTGTATTCTCTTATATCTAAAAGTTGGATGAGTTTTGTGAGGTCTGTAGGCATATTTGAATATTCCAACACAGTCATATTTGGCCTCTAAGTCTCAAATTCGAATTTCCTCTTCAAACTCTTGAAGATTTGATATCATTGATCAAGCACATTTCATGGAGAAGAATCATGGAAGTTTTCATAAGTGTCCCCTATCAAATATTTTAGAGATTTATGAGAGGATATGAAGAGATTACTTGCTAGATGTTAACACTTGGTTGTAACCACATAAGATATTTGTGGATCTAAGAGATTTGTGGATCTAAATTTTTTAATTTGTTAGATTAGTTTTTTGTATAAATATGAGTGCCTTCTCCATTCAAAGGGAGGAACTCTTGGAGCATAATTTCAAACTATGATGGAATAAAACACATTTGATCAGTTCTTGTGTTACTTAGTTTATAGTTTTATATTCTTATTTTGTTATAAGATGTATTTTTGTAATATATGTAGTTTATATTAGTTTTCTTATGTTTTAAATTAGTTTCTTTTGTAGATCAATAGTAGCACTTTTCTTAGTGTTGCAATTGTGACTTTCAACACTTGATCAAAGAGGGTGATTTAGATTAGTAGAAATTTCTGAGAAGTCAACTTCTAACAGAGTTTCTAGGCAAACTAAGATAAATCTCGAAAAAATAAAAACAAGATTTTTTTGAAGAATGAACCCATTTAGGTGACACTTGGGAATTCTTCAAAACAATGCACAAGTTTGGAGATATTTGTCGATCTTTCAAATGTATTTTCCTAGACTTCATGTTGCAGCCAACAAATATAATAATAAAAGAAAGAATCTGAAATGTCCATCAAATTAAGAAAAAGATCACTCATTTTCAACCTAAATTAATCTAGTATTTGAATTCATCACAATTCTATAACAATATTCCAATCTTTTTTAATTAAGAAATAAATTGCATTACAATGATCACATAGTTTAGAATTTGATTGATTACATTACAATGATCACTTGTTATAAATACTTTATTTTTAGGTTTCTAATTGTCACTTCATTATTTTCCATATTGCAGTCAAGCGCTTGAGAAATATAAAAAATACAAGAATATTTAAATTCTAAAGCATTCTCATTTGTGATTAGAGTTTCTTGCTTTCATACAATAAGAATGTTTTATTTAATAGAAATATATTTCCAATGCTTCTAGATTAAATTTAAAAGCTTTCATAGATTAAATTTACTCACTTTTATAAATTAGAGATTTCCAAGCTTTAATAGATTAAGTTTACATGTTTTCCTAGATTAATTGTTAAATGCTTTCATAGATTAATTCTCCAACACTTTTCTATATTAGAATTTTATTTCATGTCATTTTATTCGCTTTCATAGAGTATAACTTTCTTTCATTGAAATTTATTTCCATTATAATTGAAAGCTAAACTCCAAGCACATATTGTGTCGTATACTTCACAAGGCTACATACCTGGATTGACAACTTAATGTAAAGTAGTTCAAATAACAATTAAATTACCCAATAGGTCTAACTCTAATAAAAACTCAGCTACCTTCCTCAAAGCTTCTATCAATTATCTTTGCATCTGCATAACTTTTCCGATGATCCTTGGCTTCCTTCAGTCTGTGCCTAATTGTATCCATCTTTTCTTCCATTTCTTAGAGCATGTTAGGACCCATCATCACTTGATCCTCTACTCGATTCCATCTAAATGGGGTACAACATGGTCTTACACATAGGACTTTGAAGGGATCTACCCGAATTGAACTGTGATAGCTATTATTCTATGCAAATTGCACTAAGGGAAGATATTTCTCCCATTGATTCTATTGGTCCATGGCATACATTCTCAGCATGTCCTCTAGTATTTGGTTTACTCTCTCTATTTTCCCATCCATTTATGGATGATATGTAGTACTAAAGTTGAGTTTTGTTCCCACAAAATGTAGAAGGATTTGCCAAAATATGGAAGTAAAATGTGAATCTCTATATGAAATAATTTTCTAGGGTACTCCATAAGATGAATTATTTATTTTAGGAAAACTTAAGCAATGTTCAGTGCCTCAAAAGTGCTCTTAACTAGAATGAAGTGAGCACTCTTACTTAATTTATTAACAATGACCATAATGTATTCATGTCTCTAGGAGGTCATAGGTAAGCCCCCCATAAAATCCATTTAAATTTATTCCCACTTACTCTCTGGTATATCGTGGGGTTATAGAGGCCCTGTAGGGTGGCAATGTTTATCCTTAACCTATTGACATTCCAAACATGGTGCAATGAATTGTGTTATATCATTTTTCATTCTTATTCAAAAAATAGGCTTTTCAATTCTGCGTATATTTTCTTTACTCCTAGATGTGTAGCATAAGAGGTTTGGTGGGCTTCCTTCATTACAAATCTCCTTAGTGTGTCATCATTTAGAACATACATTTTACTTTTGTATCGTAACAATCCATCATTCTCTAAGGTGTATCCTTCCCACTTGGATGCCACTAGTAGCTCCTTATTATAAGGAAAATTTTGTTCATTGGTATTGTTGGTCTCCTAAGGTGGTTTAGAATATGGCCTCTTAGGTTTAGTTTCAATGATAGTGTTGAATGAACTTTAGGTCTGTTGATGAAAGCATCTACAACCTTATTTTCCTTTCCCTTGATGAAGGATACCATGAAATAATATCACTAAATAACTCACTCCAACATTGTTACCAAGCATTAAGGTCCTTTTGGGTGAATAAATGTTCAAGGCTTTTGTGATCTATTTTTAGTTCGAATTGACATCCCACTAGATAATGTCTCCATAGTTTCAAATCCATTACAACTATGACTAATTCTAGATCATGCATGGCATAATTTATTTCTTGGGTCTTGGGTTTCCTCAGAGCATAAGTGATAACCCCTCTCTCTTCCATCAAGATTGTGTCGAATCCTTCCCCTAATGCATTTGTGCATACATAAAAGTCCTTATCCATGCCAGGCACCTTTAATATTAGAGAAGTTGTCAAATGATGTTTTAACTCACTAAATGTTCTCTCACACTCACTTATCCATTCAAACTTAACCCCCTTTCTTTGGAGGGTTTTGATGGGATTCGAAATCCATGAGAATCCTTCCAAAAATCTTCTATAATATCTTTCCAACCCCATAAAGTTGTGTACTTATTTAATATTCTTAGCAGTAGGCCAATAAATTATAGTTTTAATATTTCTATGATCCATTGTAATTCCTTTCTGAATGATGGTACGGCCTAGATATTTAATTTCTTTCTTAAAAAATAATATTTAGTAAGTTTTCAATACAACTTATGTTCTCCAAGGCATTGAAATACCAATCTCAAGTGCTCTTGATGCTCCTGTTCATTGTGGGTGTAAATGAGGATGTCATCCACAAATACTTAGACAAAACAATCTAAATATTTGTGGAAAATACTATTCACCAATTTCATGAATGTTGTTGGAGCATTGGTCAACCCAAATGGCACTACAATAAACTCATAGTTTCCATATCTTGTTCTAAATTCCATCTTCGGTATGTCCTCCTCTTTAATTCTTAGTTGGCGGTATCTCAACCATAATTCTATCTTGGAAAATACTAAATCTCCTTGCAGTTGGTCAAAGAGGTCATCAATATGAGGCATGGTATACCTATTTCTAATGGTGGCTTTGTCTAGATTGTGATAATCAATAAATAACGTAAGGGTTCCATTTTTTTTTCATCACAAAGATAATCGATGCACCCCAAGGTCATACACTAGGTTGGGTCAATATTTGATCAAGAAGTTCCTTAAGTTACATACTCAACTCATTAAGTTTTGGGGTAGTCATTCAATAAGGTGTTTTTTTATATGGATTCTATTCCTGGTTTCAAGGAAATGGAGAAATCAATTTCTCAAGCAAGAGGAAAGCCCAGTAGCTCTAGAGGAAATATAGATGCAAATTCAGAAAGTGTTGGGTGCAACTTATCAAAGGATTTTCCTTTGACATCAACCTTCTTGACTGCATAATTCTTGCACCCTTTCCTTATACACGTATTAACCTTCATGGATGAAATGAGGCATAAGGTAATATCACATATAATTCCCTCAATTAATGTGGGTTCTCCCTAGTTATTTTGGAAGAGAACCATATTTTTATAGCAATCCATTAAAGATTGATGATATTCAAGCCAATCCATTCCTACAATTAAGTCATAAGTTCCCAGAGTTGTACTATACAGGTTCATCTTGGTACCACATCCCCCAATATTAACAATGCAATCCTTTACCAATGAGTCTGTCAATTATTGAGAGAAAAATGCCATTTTTACCATCCTAAAGTCAGTTTGATCATAAGTTGTCAATCGACATCTCATCAGGGTCAAAGGGGAAATAAAACTATCATTGTCACCTGAATAAATTAACATAGAAAGAGGAATGTTGTTTATTATACTTGCAAACTATAAAATTGTTTCTCAGTGCTCAACCTTGCGATGGTTTATGGTGGCTTGAATTCATTGTTGTACAAGAAACCCATAGTTTATAAGGTGCACTAGCTTAAACACTAGTTTATATGGTTGCAGGATTTCGATGTTGGGTTTGTGGTTTTTCTCCTTTTGCTTTGCATCCTTGATGTCTGAGCCCAACTTTATACTTCGAAGAATAATTTCTATAATGTGGACCTATGCATTCCCAACATTTCAATCAACCTCAATTATTGATATGTATCTATCCTTGGCCACAAACCCCTCTTCCTCTACCACTAGTTCCTTTCAATTAGGGTTGACCCTTACGTCCTTATGAAAGTGTTAGGTCCCTATACTACTAGTGTAACCCCTTATTATTATTAGTGCAACCCCCTTATTATATTTTTGTGCCCATGTAGTCCCCATATTGTTATTATTATGCCCCATAGAAGCCCACTATTGCTATTATTGTGCCCTTACATTTATTGTTATGTCGGCTCTGATTATATTATGACCCCTTAGACTCCTATATATAGAAAGGAAGCCTTTTCATTTGTATCATCCAAGAATTGTTCATTAGTGTAATGTAAAGGTAGGTTTCCCCCTCGAAGAGGGTGAATTCTAAGGCATTGATCTATCTTTTCTATCTTTCTGTGAGCTGGTTTCATAACATTTGGTGTGAGAGCCGTGGATTCTAGGGTTTCACTGCCCCAAACAGGTCATCATGGCATTTTCGCTATAACTTTTTCTCTAAAAAGTTTCAGAATCTACAAACAAAAATCCATTTGAGAAGAAATCAATTTGAACCTCGCGTCCAAATTTCATATCTCTCTGCACTATATTTTCGGAGATATGATCTGAGGAAGTTAGGGTTTTTGCAAGCTCCAGAATTTCATCTAAAACAGGTCATCGTGGAATTTTCGCTATAACTCTTTCGCTACGAAGTTTCAGAAGGTAAAAACAAAACCCATTTGAGACAAAATCATTCTAAACCTCGGATCCAAATTTCAGATCCCGTCTCGCTATATTTTTGGAGATATAATCTGAGGAAGTTAGGGTTTTTGCAGACCCCTGAATTACATTCCAAACAGGCCACCTTGGGAAAATCGTCATAACTTGTGTTTTGAGCATCAGATTGAAATTGCATTAGAAGTTTTGGAAAGAGGACTTCCTGTAGTTTTCTATATATCAGTTTCTGATACTAAGGTTGAAACAGTGAGATGCAGCGCATTGTACAAGTTTGCTCTACTGAACTAATCTATAATCAAGTCATCGTGGGAGATTTGGCAGAACTTTTTCTTGGATAATCAAATTCTGATCAGACTTGCAGGGTTAGAAAGAGAAGTAAGTGAGCTACCTCAGGAAAAAAATTCCAGAACTTGGAGATCTGAAATTACACAGTTACAGTCGTTTCAAGATCGAGCTCCTAAAATCAAGAAAACTCGAGATGAGGAAGTTTGATGGCAAGGATCTGGTAAATTGGATACTACAAATGGAGAAATATTTTGATCTACATGGTGTACCACTGTTACAAAAGGTATGTATTGCATCTTCATATTTAGAAAAAGATCAATTTTTATGGTATAAAGGGCTTTGTTCTCGTAAACCACTTGTTACGTGGTCAATTTTCATGAAGGAAATTATAGCACATTATGAGGATACAAAGAACAACACCTTCTTTAGAGAAACACCACAACAATTGGAAGAAAAAAGAAAAAAAGGGATTTTTTATAAAGTGGAAAGAAAAACTATGGAAACAAGGAATTATACCCCTCACAACTATAAATATGGAAGTGTTGTTTCTCCTAGCCTTCCACAACCAACAAGGGTTACACCACAACAATTGCAAGAAAAAAGAGAAAAGGGGCTTTGTTACAATTGTGATAAAAAATACATTAAAGGTCATAAGTGTGCTAAGAAGAAATTATTTTACATTGATTGTGGAGAGGAGGAATAAAATGATCAAGAAACGTCAAAAGAAGATTATATACACCAGGAACCAACCCCGGAGAAAGAAGAAATGAATCAGAACACGTCCTGTAAAGCATTGGAAATAATTACTACTCCTCAAACTCTTAAGATAGAAGGACATATCAAGAAGAAAAAGGTTCAAGAAGTGAAAGACCACATCAAGAAAGAAGAAATGAATCCGACCATATCTTGTAATGCAATGGCCAAAATTACCACTCCTCAAACTATCAAGAAGAAAAAAAGTTCAAGAAGTGAAAGATCACATAGAGCATCAAGAAATGAATCCGACCATATCTTGTAATGCACTGGAAGAAATTACCACTCCTCAAACTCTAAATATAGAAGACATATCAAGAAGAAAAAGGTTCAAGCAGTGAAAGATCACATCGAGCATCAACAAAAAGTTATCCAACTTTTAAAGGATAACGCCACTTTGGTGTAGAATCGAATGAAACAACGGGTAGATCAACATCACAATGAAAGAAGTTTTGATGTAGGCGATTGGGTATTTTTATGGTTACATACATATAAACAAATGTCCCTCAAGAAATCTATTTATGAGAAGGAAATGTTGGCAATACTACACGCACTTAAGAAATGGTGACCTTACCAAATGGGAAGACACTTCAAGGTAAAAATGGCTCATGATAGTATTAAATACTTTTTAGAACAAAGATTATCCTCTGAAGAGCAACAAAAATGGGTCACAAAGATGTTGGGTTATGACTTTGAAATCATCTACAAAAAAGGGAAGCAAAATGTTGTGGCAGATGCACTCTCAAGAAAGGATGAGGATGTGGAAGCATTGTTGTGTGCCATTTCTATTATCCAACCAGATTGAATAAACGAAACAAGGTATGACTAGAAGAAGGACGAAGAAGTGTGGCCACTCATTCAAAAGTTGCAGAACATCCTAGTTCAAACAATATTGCCAGAACTTGACGAGGAAGGAAAAATCATATTGGAGCCTGCAACAGTCACTAAAAAAGAACCCGACAGCTACGAAATCAATCAATTTCAGAGTATCTCATCAAGTGGAAGAACTTACCAGCTAAAGATTCCACATGGGAGGACAAGAATTTTATACAGGAGCATCAAGAACTACTCAAGCGTTGAGGACAACACTTTTTTAAGGAGAGGGGCATGTTAGGTCCCTATTCTACTAGTGTAACCCCTTATTATTATTAGTACAACCCCCTTATTATATTGTTGTGCCCATGTAGTCCCCATATTGTTATTATTGTGCCCCATAGAAGCTCACTATTATTATTATTGTGCCCTTACATTATTATTGTTATGTCGACTCTAATTATATTATGACCCCTTAGACTCCTATATATAGAAAGGAAGTCTTTTCATTTGTATCATCCAAGAATTGTTCATTTGCATAATGTAAAGGGAGGTTTCCCCCTCGAAGAGGCTGAATTCTAAGGCGTTGATCTATCTTTTCTATCTTTTTGTGAGCTGGTTCATAATAGAAAGCAACCTAGAATTTGCATTAACAATCCTGGCAACATTGTTTCGTCTTCCTTGGAATCCATATTAGTGCCCCCCAACTCTACTAACACCCCCTTTGGAGGGTTCCTTAATTGTATTTTTATAAGCATTCATTTGACCTTTCATATTTATCATCCTCTCAACTTCTTTGGCCAAAATGGTGATCAATACCATAGCATTGGGTTTCCACATGGTGACTTATGCTTGAACTAAAGGATCGAACCCATATAGGAATAACTCAGCTCAACATTGATCATCCAACATATAGTCCACATGATGGACCAATGCATAGAATTCAGTTTCATAGGCTTCGATTGATATAGCATTATATCGTACTACATGGAAGGACCCTATTTATTGTTATTTGTATTCCTCTTATAGGTATTTAGTTCTAAAGGCTTCCTCAAACATCTCTCATGTCACTTATAAGGGAGTGATTTTCATCTTCTCTTCATTTACCCACCAAAATAAACCTTCTCCTTTTAGTAGACTCGTTGTTATTTGGGCCTTTTCCACTGAAGAATATGCCTTAAAACTAAGTGCTCTCTTGACATTGGGCAACCAATCTTCTGCTATTAGACCCCCTTCTTGACCTTTGAACTTTGGTAGTTTGGATTTTTGGACTTCTTTCATAATATTGATGGTTTTTTTGTCTATCCTTGGTATTGGATAGAAATTTTAAGTCGTCTCTATGTTTTTGTTCCAACTCCCTTCCTTGAATTTGATCATTTTTTTGAATTTGACCTTGGATGCTAATCCAATCTTTAAATATGTTTATCATTTCTCCTAGGGAATGTAATATGGCCTACTCAACTGGGGTTTCAATTTTGGCAATGAAATGGGGTGGGGTTTCCACCTCAGGGGTGACATGGGTTTGTCTTCGTCGCTTAGGAGCCATGGCCCCTTTTGTAGAACACAATTTTTTAGTTCATTATTTTCATGTTCATGGATAAACTTTCTCATGTGTACGCCATAAAGAAATTATTCTTGAGAGCATCATTATTAGCATATCTAGACCACCTAATTTGTGATTCCCTCAAAAATTAACATCATAATTTTATCCTTTACAAGAATATGTTGGAATCAAATAAATTGGCATATACGTAATTAACTTACCAAAGTGTACACAAGCTAGTTGTGAGCCTCGAGAGTTTATTTTAGTGTTTTTTTTAAATAAACAATCTCAAAGAAATGCTTTTCGATGAGAAACCTACATGGTGAAAGGGGACACACCATTGATTCCACTACATTTGTTACCAAATTGTGGATTTCATTCATAAGTGAAGATATAGTGTCAATGACAATAAGAAAAAGGTTTCCTCATTGGGTATAAACAACCTTACAAATTTACATATTTCTACGAAAATTATAGAAGAGGTGTATTATCTACCATAATTCCTAATGTTAAGGAGATATGTGTGTGTGTGTGTGTGTGTGTGTGTTTGTGTGTGTGTGTGTGTGTGTGTGTGTGTGTGTGTATTTCACTATTCGAGAATACCCACATTTTTTCATTATTCAAGAATGTCTACATTTCCACAATTTCTCATTATTTCCACCTCCGACCTTATGGGTACTTTTCCGCAAACGTGGATTTCCATGGTCAATATTCAACACCTATATGCTTCAGGCAAAAAAAGACAAATTTTCGCATACCACCTTTAAAACCTTCATTGCTTGACATGACTATAAAATATCAAATTATACAATGAACCATCAGCGTGATGCATGCCCTTCCAAATTATATGCTTTTTCTGGTTTTCTTAAATATCCCAACCTATAAAGAATGAAATCCTTCATTTTGAAGTGTTTTTAATAATTATTTAATTGGACCCTATCCTAGCTCTTGCTAAAGTGTTTTTAATAATCATTTAAATGGACCCCATCCTAGCTGGATTTCAAGATTTAGTACCAAATTCTAAGTATCGCTTTTCTTTGGGTGATGGATTTATCTTTTCTCTAAACATATCAAGACATTATAATCACCATAGGATTAACATCTAATTTGTGAAATATCATGAAGTTACATTTTTACGTCCCACATCGTGAACTTTGTGGGGAGGTTACTTTTATTGTGCAGAGTGTGAAGCCACCTCTGCACATCGCACAATGAAAACCACATCCACACTCTGCGCAATGATATCTATCATGAGAATTCTTGTTCAATATGAAATTCAAAACTAAAAATGATGTTGAATAATATTAAGAAAATGTTAAGGAAAATGTCGCTATAGATCAATCATGTATGACTAGTTGTACTCATAAGTTGAAATTGTTAAATATCCATGGCACATTCTCTCCACTAGTGAAGAAGGGCATCTATTCAAGTTCTTCTGAAAATTGTTACCATAACAAAAAACATAGAAATACATCAAGTGGATGTAAAGACAACCCTTTTATAATTCATGGTTTTATATAGATCAGCTAAAAGATTTTGTAGCAATAGGAAAAGAGTACATTGTTTGTAGGTTGCAAAGTCATAGAACGAGGCTAAAGCAATCTCCTCATTTGTGTAATTAAAGAATTTATTAGTCTGTGGAGTGCAAAAAGATGTTTATTGCATTTGAATAAAATGATATCTTCTTTAAAGCAAAAAGAAGTTAGCAACTCAATTTTCATTTGATCCCTCTCTGCTTAATAGAACAACGGTGACGATGGATATATGCTGGAGTTAAATTTGAAGCCATACTATAGCAAGTGAAAGCTCTGTATCAACTAAATAAGGAAAGAATATCCATCATTGTCTTCACATATAAGAAAGCATGGAAGCAGGTCCAAGTGTTATAGTGACATAAGGAACCCCATGTGAGCCATGATCTATAGTTTCACCAGGGCAGATATTGCATTTGTAGTGAGTTCAGTCAGTGAATATATGACAGTTTCATGTTTCTAGCATTGTCAAGAAGTTGAGAATATTTTGAGGTATTTTTAAGCAACATATGGTTTATTATTAGCTTCAATGGTAGAATCTTCAATAGATTTCCCGAATCTATTATGTTATTTTGACACCTAATGTTGACAATCGAAATAACATCAAAATTTATTGCTTTATGTTTGGTATTGGAGCATTGTGCCACAAAAGTTGATTATTTATTGTTGTTGTTGTGTCGAGCACTAAAATAGTTTTTTAGTTTCACAAGCACCAAAGGAATATTGTGATTAAAAAGGCTACACACCAATGTTGATGAAGAATAAAGTGATCTTGTGATGTTACAATATGAGAATCAAAGTTCCATTGCTCTTACAAAGAATCTAAGACTTCATGGAATAAATATAAAGGAGTTATAAAACAACCATAATTTTTTCATAGAGAATATTGCTCTGAGATTGTTAGACAACTAATCCTCGAGATTAAAGATTGGGTTAGTTTGAGTAGTTATTGGGGTCCAAGAAGACTCAGAAACTGATTCAATTGTTTCTTGTATGTATTAATATGTACAAACTATACATCATTGATTGAGATAATCATTTATATATAGTTTATTTGGTTTCCGATTTGATTTTCTTACACTAGTATCAGAGCACGGTTAATATGCTCTATTAATTAAACATAAACCTTGTTTTGTGGCCTTCTTGACCGCTCTCCTTTCTTAGACGTTGGTCTTCAAACATTGGCATGAAAATTTTGGTAAAGAGCGATGAGACTATGTTGAAGGAGCGACCTTTCAGCAAACACATTTGTTTAAGGATGAATTTATATGAAAGTATTGCATGGATCAGCATCAATGCAGAGGTAATTGTTGATATCATAGAGTCTCCATGCAAGAAAATATCACAATGGTATTTTGTTAGAGAAGCAATCAAATGAGTTATGTGGTGGATACTAGTGTAGAAGGTTGTGATAATTATATATTTTCTTATTGTAAACAATGTTCATGTAAATTGGGAGGTTACTAAGATCACGTGTTCGAAGAAGATTTGAATAAATGTTAGAACATTGTAAAAATGTTTGAGGAAGAGTTAAAAAATTGTTTTAATAGTGTTGGATGGTTTTAGTCGTAAATATGAGCCGAAGTAGTTTCATACTGTGGAGGTATTGAAAAATTGGTGAATATGAACCATAAATTATAGTTACTACCGCTATAATTTGAGTATGAATGTAGGAAAAGTTTTTTTTTTGTCTGCATAAGAAATTTTTGAGCACCATTTCACATTCATCATAGGCTATGTCATAGTTCTCTTGAGTTGTAGTAAAAGGAAAGCTCTGAGCTCTTTCGTGGGGTTTATCTTTATTCCACTGAGATTTATATTGAACTCTACATATTATTTCTCTCTATGTTGAATTGCATACATTGTTGGGGATACTTTAAATGAAAGGTAGCGTAGCCCCATAATTTGAAGAATTGCCGGAGTTATTTTACATAGAACAGAGTGGTGGATTGGATTTCAATTAATTGATATTTGCAACCAAATAAATGATTGTAATAGTCTATGATGTGTTTCCTTGATAATAAATAATGTATTTTGATAGGATTCTCCATTGTTAATGCTCAATCAAACAGGTTTTATGCATTGTTTTAGGAGAAGAGAAGATTTAACGCTGCTAAAGAATTCAAGAATGCCTTAACGGTTTGAATGCCTAAACAATTCTCTAATTTTGAAGTATTTATCTTTTGGCGTTCAATTTTGAGACAGAAAGATTTTTGGATTTGCTTAGATTTGGTTGTTTGAGAGAGAAGTTAGTAGAATGATAGTATAGGGTTAAGTTGTGAACATGGAACCAGAGAACCAGTTGACAATCATTAAGTAGTTTGGCCCTCTTTGCAATAAGAGGCCGAACAACATTGAGTAATGTAAGAGAGTATTGAGATACCAAGTACCCAACCCTGTATGTGTTAAAATGTTGGCCAAATTTCAAATGCAGTTAGAATAAAGAGTTGGTTGGGTTGTAGGCGGCATTAGATTAAGATTTTGGTTCATGTTGAATTCCTCATTTTTCACAAAACAGATCCCAGAATTTACTTTTTCCATTTTATTAATATTATGAAGCTTGAATCGTTTTGAAGCATGTGGTGAGAATGCATGTCATTTGTTGTTGAAGATTTTAGAACCAGTTGAGGCATCCTGTGCTGCGTGCTGGAAAATACTATCCTACAAATTTTGGATGAGCAAGAATTGCCCCTCTTCAAATTTAGTATTTTCCTCTTGAATTTCAGGTTGCCTTGCATAGGGATTTCACAGATTTTTTTTTATTGAGCATTGATTTTAATTATTGAATTTACAAAATATAAAATCAAGAAAGGAAAAGGCATTGTAGTCAAAAAAGCTCATTTGGTATCTTAAAGATCACAAGGTCACAAGTTCAAATCCTTATGAGATAATTTTGGCCAAAAAATTTTAAGTGTTTTTATCCGTTAAATTACTTTGTAAAATGGGTGCATTTTTGGTTGAAGCTGACACCTTTAGTTTGACTAAGCTTGATAAAGTGTTAAAAGTATTGAATACACTCATTAAATCTAATGACGGTGACACAGTAAATATCAACAAATTTATTATTGTTGATACACAATTTGATTTACATGATGTACATAAAATATTTGATTTTCTCCAAATAGAGTTGCAATTACAGAGAGAAGAACTACAAAAGAAGAATTATGAACATGTTCTTGTTCAGAACAACAGTTTGTTTGAGCTTGATCATTAGGAAAAAATGATCCGAGTAATGAAATGATTTCAAGAGAAAATTTGGGTGCAGTAGAAAGTCATGTTCAGGCAAGTGTATGCGAGAGTCATTTTCATAAATATGTGAAACATATCGTTCCAAAAATTGTTATAAGATCGTGGGAAGAGATTAATAATAATAAACACAAAACTGGTTTGGGATATAATTTCGTGAATGTAACTTTTCACATTCCATATTTTTCCAAACCTATACAATTTCGAAGTTCTAGATTTCTGGATGGTGTTGTTCCAGAACAGGTTAACAGATGCCAATAGTGTTACAGAGTTAGACATGTGAAATATCAATTTTTTGATCTTCACCCATGTGAGCATTGTGGAAAGTGCAACCATACAAATAGATGTTCCAAAAATAATACTATTGCAAGAGAGAAGCTAAATTTTGGATGGATTGCTTCTTGGGATTTAATGAAAACAACCAAAAAGATTTACAGGTCATACCGAAGAAGATGTTCGAGAGTGATGACCATTATTGCAGTGATGAAGAATAATTCTCACCTTGTATCTGACAAGGGTTGAATTGTTGATGATCTGCTACAAGTTCAAGTTCAAGATGTCAAGCGAGCCTGAGTCAAATTGAGTTGATTGAGTTATTTGTGAATGAGCACTTCCATATTTGGAATTGTTAGAGGAATTGTTGTGATATTTCCAGAGTTTGTGGTCACCTTAAAACCAAATTTTTGGTTGTTCTAAGAACTGCTATGAAGGTTCTAGAGTTGGTGTTGGTTGAGATCCTGAGTTCTCCCATATTGGTTTGTGGTCATCCTTAAAACCATTTCGTGAGAGACATTCAACTCTTGGCTGAGATGCATTTTTTCATTTTGAGTTCTCATTCTTGGACTTTGGTACATCCTTTCTGATATAAGGGGGAGTGTTATACAGCTAATCCTTGGGATTAAAGATTGGGTTAGTTTGAGTAGTTATTGGAGTCCAAGAAGACTCGGAAACCTATTCAATTGTTTCTTGTATGTATTAATACATACACATTGTACATCATTGATTGAGATAATCATTTATATACAGCTTATTTGGTTTCTAGTTTGATTGTCTTACAAAGACTCATTTCATGGAAGAACCGAACATGTAGATATACAACATCATCATTTTTTGAGAGAAAAAAATCTTCAAGGAACTAAAAGCTAGAATTGCACATTTCTTAAAACATGGCATTAAATATCTTAAGTGAATGCTTCATAGATATCATACGATATCATAATATATTGAAGATGCAATGCACTGGAGAGTATTATAAAATTTAGCGAATGTACGTTACAAGTATATTTTACACAAGTGAATTTTCGTTGCCAAAATTAATCCTCTTTGATACATTTTTTGCTTCTAAAGGTATTTCTTGGTTTTTGATCCTCGGAATCATTGTTTTGGTATATTGTTTTGTTCAGTCTAACATTGTGCTTAGGAGACAAAGTATTGCTCTCCAACTATACATATATTGAGGAAGAAAACAGTACAACAGGATTTGCTGCAAGATTTGCATACTTCAATATTAGATTAGGTGTATGATTAGTAAAATTAGGCATGCCCGACCTAATATTCAATGAAAATTTTGTAATCACATTGTGAATATTGTGTGGAGGTGGTTTTCATTGTGAAAAGTGTAAATCCACCTTCGTACTCCACACTTCGCACTACAACCACCATCCTATTCAATATGAAATAAAAACCTGAAAATTGTGTTGAATAATCTTAAGCCTTTAACTGAAGCAAATTTATACAGGAAGCCTGTAACCTCAACCCTGTAATTGAAAATTTGTGGAGCCATTTAAGTAATCAATATTATCTTCACTATGATTTCCTTCTTGATATTTAATATTTACCTCAGAAAACAATTTGTCAAATTCAAAAGATGTGTTTCCAGTCCTTAGGCTTGTATTTGACATTTTTTGCAATTCCATGATCTTAGAAGTTGACATTGAACTGTTGTACATGCAACAACATTCGACGAATGTTTACTCAGTGTATTTAGAGAGTTTGGATGTTTCCCACACCTTCAATGAAGAGCACCGAAGTACAACTGCATGCCTAGAAATTTCTCTGTGGTCGCATGAAAACCTAGAGGATTTCTTTACAAACAATTCAACCATCCGCAACAAAAATTAGGAATTTGTTGCATGTCATGAAAATAATGCACTTGCATTCTCTGCACATCTCCAAGCATTTTGTTTACAAAATGTGGAATGTAGAGTTGTAGAGAAGTGTGATTAGAAATAACAACACACCTCTCATTATGTAAACAAAATGCTTGGCCTCGTAAATTGGGTAGGTTATTGAAAATAATGAATTTTAATAGTATATTTGACACATTGAAGGGCCATTGTAATGTACCCATCATTGATCCATGTGACCATATTGATAGCCCTCTTTTCATCGTTTCCGCTCCATAACGCCTTGTCCTTTTTCTTTTGCTCTCATATGGAGGAATGGAATTGTCCTGGACATTAAGTATGACTTAGTCTTTGAAAAAGATGCAATCACTTTGGAATATTTCATTGAGAGGTGGGTGTAGGATGCAATAAAGGTTTCCATCACACCATGCATGCACAAGCACATAGTTTATTTTTAGAATATATCCTTCCTCACAAAGAAATAATTTAGTCGCCTTCTATATATAGGAACTTGATATGTGTGCTTATTTGCTTCTTCCACAAAATCCGGCATCCCTTTCAAGTTTTTGATCATTGTTTAAGATTTATTTTGTTATGCAGTATTGTGGGATAAATTTTTTCATTCATTATGTCTTTGTTGGTACGTGCATCATCATCGTCATTGTCTTTAAGATTTACTTATAGGATGAATCCATTTTCATCCTGATAGGAGGTCTTAAGCCTAGTTGACTCATGTTAGACGAGGCGTATACAAGTGTTGATCATTCTAATCAGTCTGTTATTCAAACCCGACCAATATATTGTTGCAAAGCTCGGAGTTTGGAAGATCAAGATTCAAACTATATACCTTTATGTTAAATGCTCAAGATAACCCTCATAGCAGTGCTAGATCATAGGTAAACCATGGACAGGGTTATGTACATGCATTTAGTCATGATCGGGTATTCACGAAAAGAATTGCATCTTCAGCTTTAACAACAACTCAATGGGCACATCATAGACAATAGCCTTATTGAGTGTCACCAACATGTAGACACCATAAGGCCCACCCTACGCCCATGCTTGTTGTGATGTGTTTTGCTTTTGATTTAAAGGGCTAGATGATTATGATTAGCTTAAACTCCCTCAAGAATAATCAAGTTGATTTTGAATTCATAAATTGTATATAGGTGCAATGGTTCTTACTTCTCACCTCTGCACATATAACCATTTTGCAAAGGCTTTCCTTGTGTAGAGGTGGTTACATGTCCAATGGTTCTTACTTCGCACAATTCCCTAGGAAGTGATGAACCAAATCTTAAAGTTTCCATATGTCTTCTCCCAGGCATAAATTTCTATCATTTATTATATTTGATGTTGTTTTCAAGTAGGTATGCCCCTTCTGGATTTCTATGCCACAATGTTTCAACCCACTCTATCAATAAGTAAGATATGCTTCATCAAAGACAACAAGATGAAACACAATTATACCTTAGCTTCAATTCAATATTGCCTCGAAACTATAATTTATGGAACTAGAATGTATATGTGTTACTAAAATAGTTGGACATAACATAATAAATTTTTTTCTTTTAGTGAAACTTACAAGCATTTTAAGGAAAATGTTTCTTAAAAAATTATAATATATATCATGTTGTTATCTCGATCTGCATCAAAAAACAAATCCCTCATAGAAATGTGATTTTTCAATTCAGAACTAAACACAAAAAACCTTTATATATTACGTATTCATACCTAATAATAATAGGAAAAAATAAAATATGACCTTCCAAGAGTCTGCATCTTGCATTCATACTGAGCTTTGTGTCAGATTGTTCGCTTTGATAGACTCTTTTGGGATGGCACCAAGTCTCCCACACTTTTTGTTTCAAATCCATTAGGAGAAGGATATGCTATGAATTTTGAAACATTGTCCCCTAACATTTGGAAAAATACCATGACTCTATAACCAACAATAAAAAAATCAACAACTCCATAGGCAGTTTTGGGGATTTAAGATGCTTAAGGAGAAATTTGTATTTAAATTTATATTGATGGACTAGAATAGAATATCACTTGGGAATGTCTAAGGGAGCTCATAAGTAGAAGGGAGCTCAAAACTTGGTTTGTGTGAGTTATAAGTAGTAGTGTATTTTGGCCTACTTGTTATAAATTAATGATACTAAATCAAAATAATTATTACTACTGGCAGGAAACATTGAAGCATTGTGTGGAGTGCAGAGGTGTGAAGGAATCTTTCTTCCTCCTTCCTCTACACTCCACACAATGTATCAATGTTATGGAGATTTGTTCATCCGCCCATTCCCCCACCCCCTTTCCTACGTAAGGGACCTGGAACCCTGTCATTTCTGGCATCATTGGTCAGAGCATTAGAAATGTCATGCATAACAGTTTTAGTGTTAGAGCACTCACTGAAAAAATGGCCACTCAAAAAATTAGCCTTTTTTATTTTAAAATTAATTGTCAGGAACTGACAAATACTGAAAATAAAAATCCATCCACCAAGGGAATTACGTCACATCAAGTCTCACTCAGCCAATGGAAAATTAAAAATAAGATTTCCAAAAATTTGAAAGTTATTTTTGAATTTAAGAAAAAATAAGGATATTCAACATTTTCCTGAAACTTTGGTTAAAATTGCAAAAACTCGACAAAATAATTGAGAGTAAATGGAGTTCGACCACAAAGCGAGTGCTATAGTCCTTGGCGAGGCAGAGACTAATAATAAGATCATACTAAGTAATCTTTTTCAAAGTTTCTTTCTTTTGGGTATTCATTTATGTATTATGACTAGATAAAGGACTTAATAAATCATACAATGTTGCATTATAATAATTTAGAGTAGTAAACACATGATAATTGATGAGCCCTAGTATTGCAACAATAATGTTGCAACTCTCAAGCCTACCAACTTAAATTATGAACCTGAGGTTCATACAAACTTAAGAGGTGTCGACACTATATGTGCAGCATGCAATGTGTCCTTCTTTCGTTGATATGATGTAATGAAGTGAATGCCATGAAATCCAAGCCTAAACTAATTGCAAAAATAGAAATGTTATTATATTTGCAGAAAGGAAACCTAGTTAATTTTGGAGAGAGGAAACCCTAGTTACTTTTGTAGAAAGGAAAGAGTGTTCTACTTTGCATGAAAGTAAATTTTAATCCTATTTGTAGAAATGTAAACACTAACCTATTTGCATAGTGTGAATGGTACATCAAAAGGAAGCCTAATCTTTGCAATAGAAATAACAATGTTGTAAATGGAACCATAGCTTAAGATGTATGAAACAAAATGTAATAATTCTTCAATCACTACTTTCAAGATAAATTTCATCAACAGAGTTCACAAAGTGCTTCATAAAGTAATCATGAAAATCATCATTATGCTCTTCAAGTCATGAATATGTCCACTAGTCCAAACTGCAAAGGTGAATTGCAATTGAGAATATATAAGGCTTAAGAGGTCTTTTGGCCTTACTCAATCATGGATTCAGAGCCTAGGGGTCGTGATTCAAGCCTAAGAGACAAAAACCAAACTTTTGGAGCAAATCTGGTCAAGTTTACACGTGCTACAGGAGTGCTACAGGAGGCCCTGTTTTGCTACAGGCGTGAGATAACTTGTCGGATGCCCAAGTAAATCAAATGAGAATGAGATGAGAATTTTTTTATTAAGTAGGACGTAATAGGACTTTGTTCCAAGTGGATTCATTCCAAAATACCCTTATTAACACGTGCTAAAAAATAGCTGAAAATTACTACTCTAAAAAATGGAAATTCAAGAACTAGTGAGCTAGTTAGCCTACAAAATGCCTAAACTAATCAAGTGAAAATGCTATGAGATAAATTTTGTTAGTAAATTTAATGTTTTCATAACCTAATACAAGTGGAATCAACTCAAATGAAGCTCATTAACATGTTCTAAAAAATAGCAAAAAATTACTACTATTTTTCCACAAGGGACTTCCAGAAATTCTAGATTAGTGAATTATTAAACCAATCCAAGTAACTCAATGATGAATATGACTTTTAAATGTTGTTCTAAGGATGCATCATGCTTGTGAATTTATAAATAACTTGAAAAAAAAAACAAAACAAAAACAAAACAAAAACAAAAACAAAAACAAAAACAAAACAAAACAAAAAATCAAAACAAAACAAAACAAAAAAAACACACTTCAATCATTTAACCAATATGACCTGCTGAGGGGCCTCTAAATTAGACATAAATTAAGGCTCAAACCTCTAAATTAAACAATAATCTAAGGCCTGTGACTATCCTTCATCACATTAAACCTCTCTTTCTGCATTAGATAATTTATTTTTAACTTTAATATATTCATTAGGAAGGTTTATGAATAATTGGATATTTGTGCCTAATATTATTTATTTTTGTGGAAGATTTGGAGGAGGAGATAATTTAGGGACTTGTTCCCTGCTATAAGATGATCAATAATAAATAATAAATCAACAAGATATTATGGAATTATGGCACAAATTGTAGAACTCCAATGGTTGAGAAAATCTAGGAATGTGTTCCCTGCCATTTAATGCAGATTCCTAGTATTGGGGACCAGATCCACTAATCAAGGCAGTTTTGTGGGGAAAGTTTCCTCCTTTCATGGGGAATGATTCCTAATCATTTTGTATAAATACCAAGTCGAATTTCCCTCTAGGGATAGATTTTTATTAGTGTTATTGTGGAGAGAGCTTGTATTTTTGCAGCTCCATTGTATTTTCTTACAAGGATGTAATTCTATTGATGAAATTAATGAAGATTGGTGTCAAGTTCAGCTTCTAAATCTTGTTCTCCTCCATAGGTCTCTAAGTTTCCTTGAGCTTGGCCATCCCAGGAGCCTCAGAGCCCTTTTGTATCATTTTCTTTCCTTCTTTTCACTACTTATTCACATGCATCTCTTATTTTTATTTCTTTCTATTTTGGCATTTAGTATTAATGATTTCTTGTTGTAGGATCAAGTTAAATGGTTAATGTAAGTTCTTTTTCAGGATCACAAGCATCATTTCATCCTTGGAAAATATTTGTAAGGTCATAGTAATCATTGAGCTACTTGGATTAGCTTTCTTATTCCCAAATCTAGATTTCTAGAACTCCTTTGTGGCAAAGAACAATAAATTTATGCTATTTTTTAGAGAATGCTAACGAGCTTAAATTGAGTTGGTTCCACTTGTATTAGATCACAAAGAAATTCTAGTTCATAACAAAAACTACCCCATTGCATTTTCACTTGATTAGGTTAGGCATTTTTTAGATTTACTAGCTAACTAGTTCTCGAATTTCGAGATTTTCGACTAGTAATGTTTTTATATTTTCTTAGCATGGGCTAAAAGAGGTATTTTTGAGTAATTCCACTTGGAATGGGGACCTAAGACATCCTAGTTAATAAAAAAAAATGTCCCATACAATTTGGATTTGATTTTCTTGGTCATTCGATGAATTATAAGTTCATATAGTAAATATGTAACATCCTGTAGTAAATCAGGGGATCATGTAGGAAATCATTGTAGCATCCTGTAGGAAATCTGCATCCTGTAGGAAAGACTGTTTTGAACCTGAATTGAGAAAAACATCATTGAATATGGGATTAGGCCTCTATTTGACCTCCATGCCATCAAGACCATTTTAATCCTCTTTCTCCACACATGTCTCCCCTACCAAAGATCAAGGAAAGATTAGCATTTGCATTCATAAAGCAAAAAGATTTAAAAAATGAGTTCTTTTATATTTATACATGCACACAGAAGTTAGTACTCTCTAGATCACATTCATGCTTAGTTAGCTTAAATCATCACATGTGATAAATAGGGTTAAGATAGGTTTCTTTTACATTTAGTTCATGATCTTTATGCAATTAGAATAGGTTCCTTTCCTTGTACTTTCTTTCTTGCAATAGGCTAAGGTTCCATTTCGAACATTTTATTTTATGCAATTAGTTTAGGATTTGACTTCAATACATGCACTCCATTACCTCATGACAACAAAGGAAGGACACATTGTATGCTGCACGTATAGTGCCGATACCTCTTAAGTTGGTACGAACCCCGAGTTGATAATTAAAGTCGGCAGCCTTGGGAGTTGCAGCATTCTTGTTGCAATACCGACGCTCCTCACTTTTTGGTGCCGTTGCCAGGAAGGTATCAAAGTATGAATTGTTTTCTTCCCTAGTTGATTCATTTCTTTTTACATTTTGCAACAACAACAACAAAAATTGCATTAGGCATATTGTATTTCAAAAATAGGAAAAGTGCATTGCATTAGTGTTTTTATTCAAAAAAAAAAAATAAAAATAAAAATAAAAATAAAAAATAAAAAAATAAAAAATAAAAAATAAAAATTCTCCAACACCAACCCACCCCCCCCCCCATTTGATCATGTGGTGCAGTTAAGAGCCACATCACCATTCACTTTTGCAAGTAGAAGAAGAAGATGGAAAAGAATGTAGAAGAAATGGATGGAGATGATGAAAATGAGGAAGATCCTCTCGGATTTTCCATTCAAGATATTGATGGTAGTGTGCACATGAAGAACATCCCTCCATCTTTTCATCCAAAATTTCATGGTCTAAGATTAGAGGATCCAGAAACATTTCTCTTTGAATTTTAAATTATTTGTAGATCTTATGGTTACTTATTAAAAACTCAAAAATTGAGATTGTTTCTGGCAACATTGAAGGATAGAGCTCTTAAATGGTTCATGAGTTTAGCGACAAATTCAATAAGGTCATGGAATGATATGCAAAATATATTTCTACAAAAATATAAAGATCATGATCTTAAGGAAGAAATATTTAGAATGAATCAAAGAGAAGATGAGAGCCTTGAGGATCTAATAGAAAGGTTTATGTATAATGTTAAGAGGGAAAAACTACATCATTTAGGATCCGACACACTAAAACCCCTCTTACTTAGAACAATTAGGGATGAGTGGATTGATCTCCTTGATCTCATGAATAGAGATGATGTATACCAATTATCATTTGAAGAAATTTGTGAAACATGCAAACACATATCAAGATGAAGGGAAGAGTAAGTCAATCAATGTCAAGATCAGTAAGTCAAGCTAAACTTCGAAATTTGTTTGATGACTTTAAAACAGAAATTCTTAGCAATCTAACCGAACAAGTAGAAATGTTAAGAATATGTTGAAGCCCTGGAAATCAGGTCTACAACAAGGGGGATACCCACCCGGTCTGGACCTTGAAAGCAGCTCCTTTTCCGTTTGGGATGGTGGGTTCGACTGGGGATAATGGGATCAGTTTCCCAATTTGTTTGTGATGATGATAAGGGTTGATGTTTTGCTTTCTAAATATTTCTAAATAGAATGCTTTTAATATAAATCTAATCTAAAACATGTTCTAATGAACAGAAACATCTAATTCTAAAATTATCCTGGGATTAACTCTTCACTTATGCGATCTAAAATAGTTTCTAACAGCGATCGATAATAAAGATCATTCAATTGCTATGAGAAAAGAATTCATTAAAAGTGAATTGTTTTGGATAAGAAATTAGCCAAAACAATTGTGATAAGAATATCGCATAATAAGTTCTTCATACACTAAGCGTAATTATAATAGTTACCACCGTACAAAAGTGCAAAATGATAACTTAAACATTCAAGCTTTCATATATAAACAACTGAACATAACATATTACTTGAAACATAAGCAGAAATCATTAAGAGATAAAAGTACCATTGATAACGAGTCCTACTCATGAGCTTCAGCAATATAGATTTATCTTCTCATAATTCAATATCTACTAAGAGTACAAAAGTGCATTTCAGTAGCAAACATTCAACACAGATATCAGTATATATTGTTCCATCCATTCATCAAAACCTCCTCAGAGGGTGCAAAAGTGCATGTTCTGCAGAACTGTTTTTGACAAATTTATGGACCCCTCTCTAAATACATGAGAGGGGTTTAAACACTACTAACTAAAGACTAAAAATATTTTATTACAAAAATATAGGAGGAGTTTTAAATGACTGTCCTCATCTAAGGCAAAAAAAACATCAAAATAAAACAAAAACTGTATTTAAAAATTAACTATGCATTTGTTCTCTTAGATCGCAAGCATTAAGCATCGGCTTCAGGAGCATTGGTTGGCCGACCTCTGATTTTAGTTGTCCTGTGAAAACGGAATCAGCAAGCGTTGGCACTATCTTTTCGGCGGAATTTGTAAGGAATTTCAGAGTCATACATTGACTGTGCAATTTAACCAAGTATTGCCAGTAAGTGTCCCAGTTTAACTTAGTTAACTTCTTGATTGACTTTGCCTTTTCTTCAGCTTTCTATCTCTAGCTTGTCTGCAGTTGTTGTGCTTTTGGGAGAAATCCTAGAGTGGTTTCTGATATTAGGTTTGCTCTGTGCAGATTTTCATTGACACAGTCAATGATATTGCTTGTTGATGTCGTTGCTTCTTCCGCTACCTGTTCTGCCTTTTTGATCTATGCATCCCACTTATTGAACAACATTACTTTGTGGGATTCATTGATCTTGAGCAACCCTGCTTTCTTACCTTCCACTGATTCCTGCCAATTCAAATAATTAGAAACTTTCTTATCAATTAAATCATAATCAAGTCACAAAACCACGACTTGACTTGTGATTTTGTCGCTCATATCGCAGTGAGATCTTCATTGCAATATTCTTTGGTAGAATGTCTCTTGCTGTTGCAAGAGTTGGTCATTCAAAGCAAGGGATTCTGAGAAAAATTTCGTGACTTTGGGGTCATCTTTGTGCTTTTCTAATGTAGCCTGTAATTGCTGCTCTTTTTCGTCCAGACTGCTTTGATAACCCAGCTGCATCTATTCAAAGTCTTTTTGTAATTTTTCCAATTTCTCTACTGCTTCCAGGCTAGTGCTAGCCTGTTGTAACTGTTGCTGCAAAAATAGGATTTTATCCTCTTTATCCTTAAGAAATAGCTATACTTCGGATGCTTTATCAATAGTAGTAGAAGCATAAGCTCCTATGATCTGGGATAACTTAGTCAGGTTCTCTATTAGGTCAGTGGTAGGGTCTTACCAAAGGACATCCAGCTGCTCTGCCTCAGGTGAGAGCACGCTGTCTAATTTTCGTTTCTTTCATTGTCTCCTGACCACTGCTTTGTGCTGCGGACTGTAAAACACATCTAGAGGAGGGATTTCCTCTATCTTCAACATGATTTCAGATTCTCTAAAATCATGACCTAAATCAAACAATGCAAAATCCCCACAGGCCACAGGGAATTGCGGCCAGATTGCCTTTTTCTTATCTTTTATTTCTTTGCTCATTCCTCCAACCCCGCAGGTTTGGTAGGCTATTTCGCAGAACATTAAATTGTTGGGAACACACAAGGGAAGTACATGAGGGGAAGAAATGCTTCCGAATACTATGATATAAGTGAAAAATTCTTCTCCGAACCATCTTCCGACAGGGAGAATATCAATTTTAGCTTCAAGAGAAAATCTTGGGGCATCTTTATTATACAATATTTTGTGAATGGGTAGCATAACTCCATGGAAAATTCTATAAAAATATGGGTTAAACTTAGAATCCCATAGTTCCTTATGGTAGACTTGAATGGGCAAGGGATTATGTACCATCCATTTCCAACCCATGAGAGAAAATCTAGAAACAAAACAGATGGCATCCATGACATAAGCAGCCAAAAAGAAAGGAGGATAAATCCTCTGAGAGGGAGTTATTTTAGACCGATAATTCCAAATAGTAGAGGCTAAGTTATCAGACAATATCTAGGCCCAGTCCATAATAGTGGCATTAGTGGCCACATCGAATAAGGGTAGCCACTCGGATGAAAACTTATTGATATCAGGTTTTCCAAATAGCCTACATAGCATTGCAACAGCAAAACAATAGGAGATGAGAGGGAACCAGTACTGTACATACCATATTTGTCCTTTTCTTTGCTGACCAGCTTTTGATGCATTCTGCCAAATCTTCATTCTCCTTGGCGAATTTCTCCACGAACTGCTTGTTGTAGCTAGCCTACGGCTCTGGTAAATGATGCATATGTCTTAAATCCTGTGGGGTAAATGACCCAATAAGCTCCTGGTTCTGAGACTTGAATTTCCTGTTTGTTATATCAGCGTCATCTATTACCCATTTGACCATATCTGTATAGGGAAGTATTTTAGGCCTTGCTACTATATGATGCAGGAATGAGCATGCAAGCTCTGTAAGTGATGCTTCGGATGACCCGCGTGCATCTGTTGTAACTGTAACTTCCATGACTCTCGGGTTTTCTTCCTCCAGCAGACTGTACATGCCTTCCCAAGTGGATATGTTGGCTTCTCTGGTATAGATGGTGTGAATAAGGGCGTCATCTATGTTTTCTCAATAACCGGAGCTTTTTCCTTCTTTTCCATTACGTTCTACACACTGCTCTGTATATTGTTCTGCGTACTACTCCTATAAATTCACAAATAGAGAAGTAAGACATAATGAGAAAGATAATGAATGATGGTAAGTAATAAGGTGACGGGAAAACTCTTAATTTCAAAATCAAATCAAATATATCACCCTACGTGAAATAACCTTTCGCTCAAATCTAAATCTTTTGTCATAAATAACCATCAATAAAGAACTAAGTTGACATTAATGCCCATAACTCGGTATCGGATTACAAGAAATATTTTATTGAACGATGAGCTCTATTGATCTGCGATAAAGTGATTTTTTGATTTGCTTCGCAATATCGCAGATTGCCATATCGCTAATCCTTTTCGTGAACAATCATTTATTTCTTTATGCGACTTGCGAGATTCTTTATCGCATATGGCAAGATCGGGACGTTTTATCTTAGGTGGTGCTGCGACATATGAAATCTGCAATAAGAGATGAGTCTGTAAGGCGCACGATCTCGCGTCATCATGTTTTCGCAATTCCAAAAGTTTCTTTATATGTTATCCTCCTTTACCCTTTTGCGATGCGATGTTCATCGTTAAGAGAACTATTTTATTTGAGACTTACCATAATACTTAAGATTTTGGGTTTTGTGGATGTTTTCTCCTAAGTTTATGATAGTGTGTTTTATTAAAAGGGAATTATAAGTGCTAATTTTTTTATTTTTTTAGAAGGGTCCCCATTTATTTAGTGTTATTACTAATACTAAATAAAAAAGGGGGGTTTTTGCTGGTCACAACAATTGGCGATTCACTAGGAAGAACCAGTTATCTCTGATTATATTTTGAATTTTCTCATGCTCTTAGCCATTAACGATAGTTTATTTCTTCCGTGCTAATTCTGATTATTTTCTTCCCAAAGCTAGTCATTGCATTTACATCAGTCACTACTTGGTTTATAAAGATAAAAACAAAGACATCTCTGTAGATCAGTTTTAAGTATGCTCATTTGTCGTAGGTAGAGCCTCTGCTGCCAATAAGCGTTCATAGCCTCAACAGGGTTACCTATTACCCAGCAATGATCCTGTATCCTACTTCCAGAAGTATACAATTTTCAAAGATAAATCCATATTCATGCTTATTGCTTTCATGTTCTTTTAATTCTTAAAGAACAATGTCTTGGTTTGGTGGCCAAATTTTGACACTGCCATTCACTTGATTTATAACTTTGCTGAACAAGCTGGCTCGTGATGAGACCCCTTGTCTTTTGATTGCAATAATCTTGAGTCATTGCCCTATTTTGGTATGCAGTTTTGGCAATGTCAACTTGTTATAATCTCTATGATCATGATAAGCCAGCTCTTGATGAGACCTCTTATTCTTTAAGTTTATAGTGCATAGTTGGATTACTCTTTGAAACTTGTAATTCCCTAAGTGGGGAGGAAGTCATTGGTTCCTTAAGAATATATCTAGACGATAATTATAGAGTTTTTGAAGACAGCTTTTCTACAGAGAACTGTCATTTTGTTATTGATGCTTTTCATGACTGATATAAAACAAATTCCCACTAAAGGTTATTTTTAATAAAAATTCATAAGGCTGAAACTAGTAAAATTTCTAGGTTTGTAGCACTTGACTATATCTTTCAATAGTAATGATTTATTTTCCAAATTAGTTCTATTTATACAAGCGAAAAACAAAATTTAAAAAAAACACAAATTTTTTCATGAAATCCAAAGGTAGGCATTTACAACCTGTTTTATTATCAAAATAAAACTATATGCAATAATTTACAGAAATAGAAGAGGTCGTCTTCTATTAAAAGTATTTTTTAAGGATCTACCTATTAACAGGTAAATATTCTCTTTTCCCTGTTAAATCTTGCAACATGAAAGTCGATGGACCTATGACTTCAACAATTTGGAATGGTCCAAGCAACATCCATTGGAATTTAGAATGTTTGTCTTTTTCTTCGTGAGCCTTATCCCATTTCAATACCAAATCTTCAATTTGAAAATCCTTCCTAGATACCATGTTTGAATCGAATGAAGCCTTTACTAATGCTTGATGATGAGCATGTGTAATTTTAGCCTGTTCTCGTTGCTCTTCTAGCTTAAGGATCTGCAGTTGTCTTAATTGTAAAGATGAAAATTGTGTTTCTTCAATAAATTGAACTAAGGCTAAAGAAGGAATTGTTAGATGAATTGGGAGAACTATTTTTTCCCATAAACTAAATTAAAGGGAGAAGTGCCAATGGAAGCCTTCTGAATTATTCGGTCTGCCCACAGAGCATACATCAAAGATTTGTGCCAATTTTTATTATTCTGATCAATAGTTCGGTTAATGATTCTAATTAAGTTTTTATTTGTTGATTCAGCCAACCCGTTCCCTTGTGGGTAATAATTGGCAGAATACTTAAGCTTAAAACCTCTTTTAAGTGCAAATTCAGTCATAGCATTGCCAGAAAAATATGATGCATTATCAAACATTAAAGCAGAAGGTAAGCTAAACCTGGTAATTATGAACTAATCTGTGAAATCGATGATATGTTCAGCATTAGCTGTCTTGAGAGGAACTGCTTCTACCCATTTAATAAAATAATATGTAGTTGTAAGGATGTATCTATGTTGTTTAAAAGAGTGAGGAAATGATCTCAACTATTATAACCAATACCCACTGCTCAAATGGTTGGTCAATATTGACTGATTGCAATGGCAATGATGGTTTCTTCTGTCTTCCAACAGCAGTTTGACAAACTTGGCATTTCCTTATATAGCTATGTGCATCTTTAAATAGTGTAGGCTAATAGTATCCTGCACACAAAATTTTATGTGCTATTGCATTTCCTGCATAATGTCCACTTGCTGGTCCATCATGGAGTTCCTGCAACACTTTTTCATCGAAGAAGAACAAAATCATAATTCATCCTAAAAAGTACATCATTTACAAGTTGATATTGCTTAGCTTTCAATCGTAGGACTCATTTCTTTGTATAATTCAAATTTGAAGGAGCATATCCATTTTTTAGATAAAACATGATATCAACATATCTCGATTCAATATCGTTTAGGCTTACCTCATACATTTGTACATCTTGATTAGGATATGGTATTTCAAATATAAGCGATGCTCCAACGAACATCTTGTAAAAACCTTGACTTTTTACAATGTTTGCTGGCTTGATCTCAGCATCATATTCTTCTAGGGCAGTGACCCAATTTTCTCTCTTTTCACCCATGTCTTTCTGCACCAAGAGATTTCTTACCGCTGGAAATGGCACTATTATATTTGTATGGGTCTTAAGCAGAAATGGCCTAAAGTGTTTGATCGCTTTGAAAACAGCATAAGCTTGTTTCTCAACATCAGAATAATTTAATTCAGCCCCTTGCAAATTTCAACTAAAGAAGGCAATTGGGGCTTCCACTTTGTCTTGATTGGCTTGTGTGAGTATTGCAGTGTATGACTTCTCAGAAGAAAATGTATACAAAATGAAAGGATTGGAAAAATTTGGAGTCGTTAGGGATGGGGCATTAACAATCGCTTGCTTGATCAGATTGAACCTTCATATTCTGCCTGGCCCCATTTAAAAAGTGATTTTTTCTTTATCATTGCTTGTAATGGTGATACAATTCTTAAGAAGTCTGGGACAAATCTTTTAGCAAAATTAATTTTTCTAAGGAAGGATTGCATTGCTTTCTTATTATATGGTAAGGATATTTCGGAAATTTCCTTAATCCTATCTAGATCAATATGGATTCCAGATTTAAACACTATAAATCCAAGAAGTTTTCCTTCACTTAATGCAAAAAAGGACTTTTTTGGATTAAGTGAAATCCCATACCTTTGACAACGTTGAAGGATCTGCTTTAAATCTCTGAGGTGATTACTACGTTTTTTAGAATATATCGTTATGTCGTCCATGTAAATCACCATTGATTTGTTTACTAATCCCTTAAATGCGATATCCATGGCCCTTTGAAATGTGGCACCAGTGTTAATCAACCCAAAAGGCATCTTTTGATATGCATAAGTATCCCATTTGGTTCTAAAAGTGGTTTTTAGTTGATCTTCCAGATGGACCAAAACTTGGTTGTAGCTAGAGAAACCATCTAAAAAGGACATCAATTCTGATCCCACAACTGCTTGTAATATTTGTTCCATAGGAGGCAGAGGAAAATTATCCTTTTGGCGGGCTTTGTTAAGATTTCGAAAGTCACTACAAATTCGAATGTCTCCATTTTTCTTTCTGACTGGAACCAAATTGGAAACCCATCTAGAATGTCGAATAGGAAAAATATTTTTGGCTTTTAATAATTTATTAAGCTCAGACTTAATCTGACTTTCTAGATTATGATGGATCTTCCTCGGCTTTTGCTGGACTGGTTTTTCATCAACTATCATCGGGATAGTATGCTGAATGATTAAAGTGGAGTAAGTCTTAAGGTCATCGTAATTCCAGGCAAAGACACTTTTATATTGTTTCAGGAGTCGAACAAAGGCTAATTTTTCTTCTAGGGCTAGGCCAAGACCTAAGTTGATATTCTGTGGCTCAGTATCCTTTCCTAGATTTACTAATTCATAGTTCAGATTTGAACTTTGGATTTTTGAATTGGTAGACCTTTTGAATGTATCTTTCAAATCGTATAGGTCTTCCAACTTGACTACAGATTTTGGTATGAAATTATTTGTGCTCTCTTGTTGTAACTGTTTGTCATGTTGGTCCTCGTCAATTATCTGATTAGTGTAAGATCCTTCTGATGTCAGGAAACTTACAATATCAGGGTCATAGTTAAAAATTCTCCAGTTGGTAACATTATCGGGGACAGAGGGCCTAAATATCAATTCGATTGAGAATTTGTATGGGCTATAGTCTTCTGAGGGAATTAGCTTGGAAGCTACATTAGCCAGGAGGTTAGCACTAACATTTTGGAGTCTGGGAATGGGTGAAATATTGAATGCTATAAAATGTTCAGTCAGATCTTGTACTAAAGATTGGTAACGTTTTCAATAACCTGATAGACAATGCATAGTATTTTGTACCTGTTTAATAACAATCTCAGAATCTCCAAAGACTTGTAGATACTTGATGTCTAGTCTGATTGCCTTGTACAACCCTTGTACTAAAGCTTCGTATTCTGCAGTGATGTTTGTGCAATCGAACTCGAGTCTATAGGTTAGCATGGTTTTAGTCCCTTCTGGACTAACTAATACACATCCTGCTCATGCTCCATCATTAGACTTAGAACCGTCAAAAAATAATTTCCAAAACAAAGAGTTATTTACAGGACTATCTACAAAATTAATGCATTTAGAACTGTCTGTTTGAGAAAAGTTTTCTACTTGAGACAAAACAGAGTGTTTTAAATAAGGTGAAGTATGAACATTAAAATTTCCTAAGAAAGAGTCAACAGAATAGTTGTCAATTATATTGTTGTTGTATGCTATAGGTTCATTTTCTCCTTCCAGTTCCGTCACTATGTATTTTTGATGTCTTTCTCGCTCAACCTTTATCTGATTTGGTTTACCATTGTAAGGGAGCCACATGTGTGACCAGTCGGTCACAAAGTATCCATGAAGCTTTTCCTACCAATCCCTGCTAAGAATTAAACCATAAAATTCAGGCATGTTTGTGACTAAAATATCAATGACCTGACATACCTTTGGATTCGATGAGAGCCTTATGGTCACTTGATTTAGTTCACCAATTACTTCAACCTGCGATCAGTCCAGTTGAACTATGCGTACTGCAGATTGTTGGGGTTGGACGTTTAACTTTGCACAAATTTTTTTAGGCAAAATATTAGATGAATCACCTGAAACTACCAAACAATTATGCAAATTTTTATTAAAATTTCATAAGTAAGAAGGAATGGAGGAGTATGGGATTTTGACCTACCTCCAATTAAAGCAATATCATTTGGGTCAACTTTATTTGCCATATTAGTTGGAGGTCTTCCCATCTCATGAGAAGCTTGTGAGATTATAGCAGCAGGAAGAGGTGCAACGGGTATTGCATGTAACTCTTTCAAAAGTAATTTATGTTGATGTTTTAATTTGCTCAGTTCATGAAAAGTAATGTTGGCCCTAGTCTTCTTCATGTCTTCAATGATATTATACTCCATCTCATCAAAACAATCAGTGTTTTAGGTGGAGTTGATGAATCAAATTGGACTGGGCCTGTTTGAGTCGCTTTTGGTGATGATTTCTTACCTACGACTTTATCCTTAGATACCGAGCTTGTGCTTTTCTGTTTAGAACTATGTTGTGGAGGATTGAGTTGATTTCTACTTATGGTATTGACTGGTGATGCCTCTTGATCCTCTTCGTCTGGAAGAACGAAGTCCCACATTCCCTATAGCTCTATAACTTCATCTTCATCAATAGGTTCTTCATTGGAAACTTCCTCTTCTTCTCCTTCAGATTCTGCATTTGTTATAGCATTGGGAGGCTTTGAATCAGTTGAAGGATTTTTTCTATAAGGCTTGTAGGGTTTCGTAGAATAAGTCTCTGCTACTTGTCTCTTAATGTCAACCATTTCGTTAGACATGGTTTTTAAAACTTTTTGCAATCCTTCTAAATCAAATGGGTCCTTTAATTGCTTTTTCTTAGGATCATCTCTAAAAGTAACCTTCTTAGGTTTTCTCTCATCAACAACATTTTTCTTTTCTAAAGCTAAGATACGTTTTTCTACCTCTATCGCTTCCTTCATGTTTTCGGCCAATGTTGTCTTGGCAGCCCTATCAACAAAGATTGCTATGTTTGATGGTAGAGCGGATATGTACCATTCACTTCGAACTTCTTCACTAGGCTTGGAAGGGGTCGGGATTTTATTCAAAAGTTTGTTGAAATGCGAGTTAAAATCTTTGATAGGTTCTCTCGATTCAGTCTTAAGGTTCAATATATCGTTGATCAATGTTGTTGTAGACCTATCATCGCCGAACTTTGTCAAGAATTGCTCTTGGAAAATGTCCCAACTAGTAATGGACCCTGATGGTAATGAAAAATACCAAGATCCGACTGTTGCTTGTAAAGTATAAGGAAAAAGTCTAACAACAGCGTCCTCATTTGTAACTCCATTTAAATTTATTGATAACATAAAGTTGTTTATGTGTTCTTCTGCTAGCATGCCTGCTTCAGGGTTAAACTTGGGTAGCCATTTCTCAGGATGGGCCAGTAATTGACTCAAGGGCATAGGCATTGAGACTGGCCTTGGATTGTTCCATGGGTTTTGAGCCATCGTTGAACTACTAACAGAGGAAACCGCAGATGAAGTTCCTTGTGGTAGGGGTGATGATGTCAAAGTTCCAGTACTCTGTTGAACAACAATATGAAGTGGAGGGATGGATGGTTGACTTTGTAATGGAGAAGATGGAATGGACGTTGATGATGAAAGAGTCTCACTATCAAACCCTTGATGTGTCTTCCTTGCCCTTTTCCTTTTAGGTAAAGTTAACTCAGTTGGTTTGACACCAAACTTTCACTCTGTAATCTAGTACAAGGATGAGAAGGATTATAATGCGAAGTCACACTACCTTGAGATAATTCAGATTTTTGTGGTGATATGGAAAATCCTTGAAGTTTATGGATCAAAGACTCAACCTCAGGGGGTCGATAGTAGATCTATCTGAAATTTTCACGTTTGTGGCAGTGGCTGTTGTTTTCTCAACTTCTCGCTTAGGATTTAAAGACTCGAAATGCGATGGAGAAGTCGGGGGAGATGTTGAGGGTGATTTACTCTTAGAATGGTTTTTAGTTTTAGATTTACTAGCCATTCACAGTTCGGGCCCTCCTTCTAGCGCCAAATATTTTGAAGCCCCGAAAATCGGGTTTACAACAAAGGGGATACCCACCCGGTCCAGACCTTGAAAGCAGCTCCTTTTCCGTTTGGGATGGTGGGTCCGACTGGGGATAATGGGACCAATTTCCCAATTTGTTTGTGATGATGATAAGGGTTGATGTTTTCCTTTCTAAAGATTTCTAAATAGAATGCTTTTAATCTAAATCTAATCTAAAACATGCAATTTTATTCTAATGAACGAAAGCATCTAATTCTAAAATTATCCTGGGATTAACTCTTCACTTATGCGATCTAAAATAGTTTCTAACAGAAATCGATAATAAAGATCATTCAATTGCTACGAGAAAAGAATTCATTAAAAGTGAATTTTTTCGTATAAGAAATTAGCCGAAACAATTGTGATAAGCATATCTCATAATAAGTTCTTCATGCACTAAGCATAAACAGAATAGTTACCACTCTACAAAAGTGCCAAATGATAACTTAAACATTCAAGCTTTCACATATAAACAATTGAACATAACATATTACTTGACGCATAAGCAGAAATCATTAAGAGATAAAAGTACCATTGATAACGAGTCCTATTCATGAGCTTTAGCGATATATATTTATCTTCTCATAATTCAATATCTACTAAGAGTACAGAAGTGGATTTCAGTAGCAGACATTCAACACAGATATCAATAAATCTCGTTCCATCCATTCATCAAAACCTCCTCAGAGTGTGCAGAAGTACATGTTCTGAAGAAATGTTTTTGACAAATTTCTAGACCCCTCTCTAAATGCATGAGAGGGGTTTAAATACTACTAACTAAAGACTAAAAATAGTTTATTACAAAAATATAGGAGGAGGTTTAAATGACCATCCTCATCTAAGGCAAAAAATACATCAAAATAAAACTGAAACTATATCTGAAAATTAACTATTCATCGGTTCTCTTAGATCGCAAACATTCAGCATCGGCTTCAGGAGCGTTGGTTGGCCGACCTCCGATTTTAGTTGTCTTGCGAAAACAGAATCAGCAAGCACTACCGCTATATTTTCAGCAGAATTTTTAAGGCATTTCAGAGTCATACATTGACTATGCAGTTTAACCAGTATTGCTAGTACGTGTCCCAATTTAACTTAGTTAACTTCTTGATTGACTCTGCCTTTTCTTCAGCTTTCTGTCTCCAGCTTGTCTGCAATTGTTGTGCTTTTGGGAGAAATCCTGGAGTAGTTTCTGATATCAGCTTTTCTTTGTGCAGATTTTCATTGACACAGTCAATGACATTGCTTGTTGTTTTCGCTGCTTCTTCCACTACCCATTCTGCCTTTTTTATCTATGCATCCCACTTATTGAACAACAATTCTTTGTGGGATTCATTGATCTTGAGCAACCCTGCTTTCTTGCCTTCCTCTGATTCCTACCAATTCAAATGATCAAAAACTTCCTTATCAATTAAATCATAATCGAGTCACAAATCCATGACTTGACTTGTGATTTTGTCGCTCATCTCGTAGTGAGAACTCCATTGCGATATTCTTTGGTAGAGTGTCTCGTGCTGTTGCAAGAGTTGGTCATTCAAGGAAAGGGCTTCTGAGACAAATTCCGTGACTTTGGGGTCATCTTTGTGCTTTTCTAATGTGGCCTGTAATTGTTGCTCTTTTTCATCCAGACTGCTTTGATAACCAAGTTACATATGTTGAAATTCCTATTGTAATTTTTCCAATTTCTCTTCTGCTTCTTGGCTAGCGCTAGCCTACTGTAACTGTTGCTACAAAAATAGGATTTTATCATCTTTATCCTTAAGCAATAGCTGTACTTTGGATGCTTTATCAATAGCAGCAAAAGCATAAGCTCCTGCGATCTGGGATAACTTAGTCAGGTTCTTTGCCGGGTCAATGGTAGGGTCTCAGCAAAGAACATCCAGCTGCTCTGCCTCAGGTGAGAACATGCTTTCTAATTTTCGTTTCTTTCTCTGTCTCCTGACCACTGCTTTGTGTTGCGGACTGTAAAACACATCTAGAGGAGGGATTTCCTCTATCTTCAGCATGATTTCAGATTCTTTGAAAGCATGACCTAAATCAAACAATGCAAAAGCCCCACAGGCCACAGGGAATTGCGGCCAGATTTCCTTTTTCTTGTCTTTTAGTTCTTTGCTCATTCCTCCAACCCCGCAGGTTTGGTAGGCTATTTCACGAGCCATTAACTTGTTAGGAACATACAAGGTAAGTACATGAGGGGAAGCAATGTTTCAGAATACTCTAATATAAGTGAAAAATTCTTCTCTGAACCATCTTTCGACAGGGAGAATATCAATTTCAACTTCAAGAGAAAATATTGGGGCATCTTTATTATACAATATTTTGTGAATGGGTAGCATAACTCCATGGAATATTCTATAAAAATATGTGGTAAACTTAGAATCCCACAGTTCCTTATGGTAGACTTGAATAGGAAAGGGATTATGTACCGTCCGTTTCCAACCCATGAGAGGAAATCTAGAAACAAAATAGATGGCATCCATGACATAAGAAGCTAAAAAGAAAGGAGGGTAAATCCTCTAAGAGGGAGTTCTTTTATACCAATAATTCAAAATAGCAGAGGCTAAGTTATCAGACAATATCTGGGCCTAGTCCATAATAGTGGTGTTGGTGGCCGCATCCAATAGGGGTAGCCACTCGAATGAAAATTTATTGATATCAGGTTTTCCACATAGCCTACATAGCATTACAGCAGCGAAACAATATGGGGAAGAGAGAGAACTAGTACTGTAGATACCATATTTGTCCTTTTTCAATGGCTCTTCTTTTGCTGACTAGATTTTAGTACATTCCACCAAATATTCGTTCTCCTTGGCGAATTTCTCCACGAACTGCTTGTTGTAGCTAGCTTGCGGCTCTGGTAAATGATACATACATTTTAAATCTTGTGTGGTAAATGACCCAATAAGATCCTGGTTCTGAGACTTGAATTGCCTGTATGTTATATCAGCGTCTTCTATTACCCATTTGACCATATCTGTATAGGGAAATATTTTAGGCCTTGTTGTTATACGATGTAGGAATGAGCATGCAAGCTTTGTAAGTGATGCTTCGGATGACCCACGTGCATCTGTTGTAACTGTAACTTCCATGACTCTCGGGCTTTCTTCCTCCAGAAGACTGTACATGCCTTCCCAAGTGGATATGTCGGCTTCTCTGGTACAGGTGGTGTCTGTGAATAAGGGTGTCATCTCTATTTTCTCAGTAACCAGAGCTTTTCCCTTCTTTCCCATTACTTTCTACACACTGCTCTGTATATTGTTCTGTGTACTGCTCCTGTAAGTTCACAAATAGAGAACTAAGACATAATGAGAAATATAACGAATGATGGTAAGTAATAAGGTGATGGGAAAGATCTTAATGTCAAAATCATATCAAATATATTACCCTACGTGAAATAACCTTTCGCTCAGATCTAAATCTTTTCTCATAAATAACCATCAATAAAGCACTAAGTTGACATTAATGCCCATAACTCGGTATCGGATTATGAGAAATATTTTATTAAACGATGAGACCTATTGATCTGCGATAAAGGGATTTTTCTATTTGCTTCGCAATATCGCAGATCGCCATATTGCTAATCCTTTTCGTTAACAATCATTTATTTCTTTATGTGATTTGCAAGATGCTTTATCGGATAGCGCAAGATCGGGATGTTTTATCTTAGCTGGATTTGCGACATATAAAATCTACGATATGCGATGAGTCTGTAAGGCACACGATCTCGCGTCATCGTGTTTTCGCAATTCTGAAATTCTCTTTATATGATATCCTCCTTTACCCTTTTGTGATGCAATGTTCATTGTTAAGAGAACGATTTTATTTGAGACTTATCATAATACTTATGATTTTTGGTTTTGCGGATGTTTTCTTTTAGGTGTATGATAGTGTATTTTATTAAAAGGGAATTATAAGTGCTAGTTTTTTTATTTTTTTAGAAGAGTCCCCATTTATTTAGTGTTATTACTAATACTAAATAAAAAGGGGGCGTTGTTGCTGGTCACAACAGAATACAAAATGAGAAAAAAAAAGATGTTTGTGTTGTCCATGCATAATCACATGATGTTAAATGTTACTCCTCATTACCAAGGTTGAAGGAAGTTCGCCAAGAGGACAATGGAGCAAGTCAATTGCTAATGCAGCAATGTTATGTAGCTCCAAGAGGACCATGACAGTCTATTCAGCCTGATATGATGCAAGAGCCTAATTCATAATTTCAATCTTATGCACATCCACCTCAAAGTAATTGGAACACACCCTTTCCTTAGCAAAATTGGCCATATTAACCCAAAACCAATCTTGGCAAAAAGGTTGGCAAGGAACTTATGGGAGCCATCCACAATATCCTCAGTATTTTCCTCAATATCCTCCATACCAAACTCTATGTTATCCTTACCATTCACCTCCACCATAACCACAACCCCATCCATATCCATCTCAAATATACACTCCCAATCAACTACCTGTACCACCATTTCCAAACCCACACATTGAAGTAGCTCATCCCACTTACAATGTTGAGGTAAAACACTTCCAAACATCTCCTCTTGAGCTCAATGGTATTCACCATAGCTCAAGAAGAATAATGCAAAAAAGAGATTCTCTTGATATCATTGAAGGATTAAATCCAGAAGAAGAAGATTCGAAAGAGAATATCAAATAATCATGGGTTGCACTTGATGAAGAGCAAACATCAAAATCAGAGATTGAGAAAGCTCCCTCATGGTTACCATCAAATCCTCCATGTATTCAAGAGAACAGTCAACAAAAAGAGGAAGATTTGATGGCCATGGTAGAAGAAAACATGAAGAATGATCCAAATAAGCAATCAACCCAAGGGCATGAAAGTTATATTGAGGTTTGGTTCCAGACAGTCACTAAGTTGTAGTAACACTCTCTTCTTCAATTGCACTTGATATCATCAAAGTCAAAGAATTTGATCATTCAAATCCAGGTACATGTCAAAGCATACATTTCAAGGCTACACATCATTTTTTCTGTCATCTTGATGTGCACGTGGCTCCATTGGAAGTATTCTTATACTAGAAAGTGATTTTTTTTTCAAGTAGAGTATGGTGATAAAAAAATTAAAATTAAAATTAAAAAATCAGGTGAAAACCTCCTTTGAGGTGCCTCAGATTGGTTCATTGATTGAAAACCTCCATAAGGTAGTCAATGGGTTGGGAAAAAAGAAAAAAGGAGAAAAAAAAAAGATCCTAGGTGAAATCTTCCTTTGAGGCACCTAGGCAGACCTACTACTTGAAAACCTCATTGAGTCGGCTAGTAGGCCTAGAAGAAGAAAAAAAAGAAAAAAATAAATAAAAGAAATCCTTGCTCCAAGCATCTCTTTGATGAATGCATCTACTCTCCAACATCTGCAAGCAACAAGAACAAGTTGGTACCAAAAGGAAAATTGGTCAAGCCTACTCAAAAGAAGTCAAATTTTGACTTTCTCCTCCTTTGCTCAAATGCTCCAACAAGGTCAAGGCCATGCCAATCCATCACCCTCATCTATTTCCACCATCCACCCATCATTCTCAAGCTTCTACCATTCAATTTGCTTGATGTCCTAAAAAACTACAGGATGCTCTATTTTACTACAAGATACAAAAATACATAGAGCAAAAATTTGTTTTTGCCATAACTTGAAAACCATGCATCCATTTGCCAAGATGTTTCAGGGGGAGATGCATATGGATGATGGTAACATGGTCAAGCAATTTCAACAAATTCCAATGCACAGTTTTCGAGAAATCGGCCTCCATAATGTACAACCAGTTTTACATTTTCTCAATATTCGTGCATCCACTTAAAATGTTGTTTCATGGGGAGATGCATATGGATGATGGTAACATGCTCAAGAAATTTAAGCAAATTCCAGTGCATGGTTTCCAAGAAATCAGCCCCCATCACGTTCAACCATTTTTAGTTTTTTCTTGAGATCTGTGCATCCATTGACCACAATTTTTTTATGGGGAGCCGCATAATGATGATGGCAACATGCTCAGAAAGTTTCAAGTCAATCCATTCTACCGTTTGGGAAATATGGACAAAACAAGTCGGATACAAAAGGTTTTCCTGTAAACCTACAGGATTCCCTAAAAACCTACAGGATACAGAACAACACCTACAAGATTGGCAGTGAGGGATTTTATGTAGTATACCTAGGGGGGATAATATGGGGTACAAAGGGAGGTACCCAAGGGAATGATGTAATAATGGGATGGGCCATAGTAATAAATAAGGTGGTTGACCCGTATCATGTAAGCGACCACAAGTATTTAGCAATAATGTAATGAGCCCATGGTATTAGATAGATGGTCTTGAGGGAACCATGGTAATGACCCATGGTATTGTATGTATGAGGCCTATATAGAGGCTAGAGACTCCCCATTAAGAGATGTCAAGGATTATTGTATGAACAGGCATATGGCTTGTGGTGTGTTCTCCTTCCTTAAGGAGTGAATGTATGGTGTTGCCCTACGTTAAGGGTTTGATCAATAAATAAACATTTCTATCTATTTCTATCTGATTATTTCTGGGCATATTTGTATTATCATATCTTTTCATATCAAATCTATAACAAGTGGCATTAGAGCTATAACACCTACTACTGTCGTCTCTATCTTCTTTTAATAATAAGAAAATCTGTTTACAACATTGTACTGGTGCAGACTCATACCAGTATGCAGGCTTCTACCTGCAGAAGGTTACTATCTTCTCTCATTCTCCGGCTTCTACTGGAAGGGAGCTACAACCCCTAACTCTTGTACTAGCCAATATGTTTACTAGTACGTAGGCATCACCTATAGAAGCTTACAACCTTCTTTGTTCCTCCAGGGACCACATTTCATAAATTTTCAGACTGGATGCTCCTGGTACACAACAATACACATGAAGGCTTCGTTTCATCTAATTTTCATACTGGACCCATTATCAACATTGAAGCTCAAAATCAATCACCACTGCACTACAACCATCAAATACATCTGCATTAACCAATCATTGAGACTCAATCATAAATCTCTGAATCACCCATAACCGAATCACTAAAAGCCCATTGTCACTGAAGCAAATCACAATCAATCAATCTCAACATTCAGTATACTATCATCAAAATACAGTCACCAGAACACAGAGTAGAACCCAGAATTCTGGAACAACAATCAGATCCACCTGTAACTACAAATATCATATTACATAATGTATACACTACTTAGATTTGTTGAACTAGCGTGTATACGCGCTTTTATCAAAGCCAACCAGCGTATATGTCTATAAATATTAATTCATAATTTTGCAGCTATTCCAGACTTCAATCATACCCAAATCATAACATTTACAGAACAACACATGCATCAGTATTTAGATCTAGAATAAACATGATCAAACCATATAAAGATAATTCATTTCAAGCCTTAAGATCATGATCCATCACTAGATCTTATCCTCCATCAACTGCTAAGGTTCATCCTTGGTTCAGATCAAGCAAAGCACCATAAGCTGATAACTTGTATATTGGATCTCATACTTCACCAGATATTCAATACTTGCACACCTGGCCTAATGATCTTCTCCTCCTTTTATAGTTTTAGGCCTTTCTCAATACCATGGACCAAAACCACTTAGGACCAATACCTTGGACCAAATACCTAGGGTCAATACCTCGAACCAGATACCTTAAACCAATACCATGGATCAAAATACCATGGACCAAATACCTCAGACCAAAAACTTAGTTTTCCAAGATATACACGCTTTTCCTTTTGTGAAAGTGCGTGTGTACGTTATACACTCATTTTTCTATGTTAACCTGTGTGTATACGCATCTTGGTCAAGTTGAACCTGCGTATACCTCTCTTTCTTCATTCTTTGTAGTCCAATCTGTAATTCTTTGTTATTAACCTACTGTACTGTGATCTTTCATCTGAGAGAGTTTCCTTTTGAACTGATTCCTTGAAACTACGCTACATTTCATCACATCTGTAAACACAATTGTCATGCATTCTATCACATCTGATATCTCTTTGTCGATTCATCTAGTTACCATATACAAGTGAGTTGTTCTGCTACAAGTGGGTTACCATCAAGTACAACACATGCACCATAATTCCAACATGTCCATTTAGTTCGTAGACCTCATGATAAGAATATCATAGGTACTAAATGGATATTCAAAAACGAGTTGAATGAAAATGGAGAAGTTATTAGAAACAAGGTTAGACTTGTTTGTAAAGGATATGTTCAACAAGAAGGTATAGATTTTGAAGAAAATTTTGCACCTATTGCTAGACTTGAAGCTATAAGGACGTTTCTTGTTCTTTCTAGTTTTCAAAAATTAAAGTATACCAAATGGATGTAAAATCTGCCTTCCTTAATGGAGACTTAGAAGAAGAAGTCTATATTGAACAACTAGAAGGATTCATTCTTGGAAATGATGCAGAACTTGTATGCAGACTTAGAAAGGCTCTCTATGGTCTAAAACAAGCTCCAAGGGCCTGGTATTACCGTCTTGACAAATATCTCCACCAACAGGGTTTTTCAAAGGGGTCAGCAAATAGCAATCTATATACAGAGATTGACACTGATAAATTGCTAATAATTGTTGTTTATGTTGATGATATCATTTTTTGTAGCAATGAAGAATCCACGAGTTAGAATTTTTCTTCAGTAATGCAGCAAGAATTTGAAATGTCCTTGCTTGGAGAGCTTATCTATTTTCTTGGTCTACAAGTTCAATAAAATAAAGATGGTATTTTTCTTTCACAAACCAAATATCTCAAACAGATCTTGAAAAAGTACGGCATGGAATATTCTAAACTAGTATGTACCCCAATGGTAACAGGATGCAGTCTCAGCTCAAATGGTGAATCAGCAACAGCACATCAACCAACTTACAGATCCATGATTGGCAATCTGCTTTATCTAACTAGTACCCGACCTGACATCATGCATGCAATAGGAATAGTTGGAAGATTCCAAGCAAATCCAAAGGAATCACACTTTTAGGAAGTCAAAAGGATTTTCAAATATCTTCGAGGAACACAAAAGTTTGGTTTATGGTATCCTAGAGATACATATCTTACTCTTCATGCATATACAGATGCAGATTAGGCAGGAAGTGCTGATGACAAAAAAGCACTAATGGTGGTGCATTGTATATCGGTTCCAGGTTAATGTCTTGGTTCAGCAAGAAACAAAGTTCAATTGCATTATCTACAGCTAAAGCATAATATGTGGTTGTTGCATCTTGCTGCACACAACTACTTTGGATGATGCAAACCTTGCAAGACATTCAGATCACATGTACTCCACCCATCTCCATTCTATGTGATAATACAAGTGTGATCAGTATTTCAAAGAATCCAGTCATGCACTCCAAGACCAAGCACATACCCATCAAATATCATTTTCTACCTGAACAAGTGCTTGAAAAAAAGGTCAAATTGGAGTATGTTCCCTCAAAAGAATAGGTTGTTGATATATTCACTAAACCACTACCCAGAGAGACATTTGAATATCTCAGACAAAATCTAGGAGTAGTTGTTGCATCATAATGTTGTTAAATCTTATTTTTCAGAGAAAGGTTGTTATACACGAGTTTCATAAAGCTTAGTCGCGTACATACGTGGGTTTCTGTGGGCACAGTCGCATATATGTTGGTTTGAAGAAAAGCAGTGGGCCAAACTCAGGAAAAAGGGGTTTGATATGGTTCTGTCAATTATCTGCTCTGTTTGATGATGGTTACAATGTGTTGATAACCTGTGGAAATATATTGGTCCTCATAAAGTTGTTGATAACTTGATGTATTCTGATTAATGATGATGCTTTGATATCTCTTACTGATATATGCAATAATAAGATCTGACAGTGAACATTTGGCACAGGTTCAAGGGGAGCATATGCTTCTAATAATGCATTGTTGGCATTATCTTAGAAGATCTTGGTACCGATCTGCATAATTGTTTTGATTCAGGTGACTCTTTTGATGAAGGTTGTTGATCCTGATGTTGCTAATGGTGCAGATCATATATGGTGTATGATAGTTGTTGATGACTATCATGGTCTTGTTGATGTCCTTATTATAAATGTCATGCATATCATTTAATGTAAAGGTCATGCAAATACCTAATTTGTAACCCCACTATGCATAGGATGGATGATGTAATATTTCTTGTTTTTGTCATGTATAAACAATTGGTATATCCCCACTTGGTTGGATGGATGAGTCAAATTTGGTATATCCCCACTTGGTTGGGAGATGGATGTATGTATGAGTCATTGGTGATAGGAAGGTCATTGGTGATGTATGTATAGAGTCATGTTAATCTTTTAGAAAATCCTTTTGCAAACTCTGCTTGTGCTCAGGGGGAGCATGGACTCAATCATAGGAGCTCAATCAGTACACTTCAGCATATCAGAGAATTCAGCATGCACTCAGGGGGAGCATGACCCTTTGCCCTTGATGTCAAAGGGGGAGAGTGACTTGGCATTGTTGTTGCCATCAAGTCCAAAGGGGGAGATTCTTGGAATTATGATCCATGTGTTGTACTTGATGGCAACCCACTAGTAGCAGAACAACTCACTTGTATATGGTAACTAGATAAATCGACAGATAGATATCAGATGGGATAGAATGCATGACAGTTGTGTTTACAGATGTGATGAAATGTAGGGCAGTTTCAAGGAATTAGTTCAGAAGGTAACTCAATCAGATGAAAGATCACAGTACAGCAGGTTAACAGCAAAGAATTACAGATCAGACTACAAAGAATGAAGAAAGAGAGGTATACGCAGGTTCACCTTGACCAAGCTGTGTATACATTTAGGTTAATAGAACAAAAGGAGCGTATAATGTACACACGCACTTTCACAAAAGGAAAAGCGTGTATATCTTGGAAAACTAAGTTTTTGGTCCGAGGTATTTGGTCCATAGTATTTTGATCCATGGTATTGGTACAAGGTATCTGGTTCGAGGTATTGACTCTAGATATTTGGTCCAACGTATTGGTCCTAAGTGGTTTTGGTCCATGGTATTGAGAAAGGCCTAAAACTATAAAAGGAGGAGAAGATCATTAGGCCAAGTGTGCAAGTATTGAATATCTGATGAAGTGTGAGATCCAGTATACATGTTATCGACTTATGGTGCTTTGCTTGATCTGAACCAAGGATGAACCTTAGCAGTTGATGGAGGATAAGATCTAATGATGGATTGGGATCTTAAGGCTTGAAATGAATTATATTTATATGGTTTGATCATGTTTATTCTAGATCTGAATATTGACACATGTGTTGTTCTGTAAATGTTATGATTTGGGTATGATTGAAGTCTGGAATAGCTGCAAAATTATGAATTAATATTTAAAGACATATACGTTGGTTGGATTTGATAAAAACGCATATACATGCTAGTTCAACAAATCTAAATAGCATATACATTATGTAATATGATATTTGAAGTTACAGGTGGATTGTAGATTTCTGGGTTCTACTCTGTGTTCTGGTGACTACAGTTTGATGACAGTATACTGAATGTTCAGATTGATTGATTATGATTTTCTTCAGTAACGATGGGATTTTAGTGATTCAGTTATGGGTGATTCAAAGATTTATGATTGAGTCTCAATGATTGGTTAATGCATATGTATTTGATGGTTGTAGTGCAGTGGCAATTGATTTTGAGCTTCAATGTTGATAATGGGTCCAGTATGAAAATTATATGAAATGAGGCCTTCATGTGTATTGTTGTGTACCAGGAGCATCCAGTCTGAAAATTTATGAAACGTGGTCCCCGGAGGAACGGAGAAGGTTGTAGCATTCTGTAGGTCGATGCCTACTTACCAGTAAACATATCAGCTAGTACAAGAGCTAGGGGGTTGTAGCTCCCTTCTAGTAGAAGCTGGAGAACGAGAGAAGGTAGTAACCTTCTGCAGGTAGAAGCCTGCATACTGGTATGAGTCTGCACCAGTACAATGTTGTAAACAGATTTTCTTATTATTAAAAGAATACAGAGACTACAGCAGCAGGTGGTTTTCACCCACATTGGGTTTCCACCTTAAATCTTGGTGTTCATGTGTGTTGCTTATGTGTGATGGTTCATTATGTTATTAACTACACATGGTTATTGTCTAATGTTTAGTAAATCATTGATGCATAGATTAAAGATCAAAATATGATGAATTAACTGAATCATTAGTGTTGACACCTAATCCGAAACAGATGGGTGAAATGGAAAGTCATCCAGAAGATGAACTGATCCGCCATATTTATGTATATAAATATATGTTAGCTAATGAATAATATCAATCAGTTTTCTCTCGCTCAGTCATTCTGGAGTTACCCTGGCCTGACATGGTATCAGAGCACAGGTCCCAGAAATAGTTGTAACTCCTGCCTGAGAGCTGCTCAGTCTCTGACATCCCTGGAATACCTGGAGCCTGCCGCTGCCTGAAGACTGCAGCTGCTAAAGACTGCCACTGCCTTCATTAAAACACCTGGACTGATTGGTAACGTATGACTGTTTTTAATGGATTGAGAAATGGATCTGCGTGAGCGTTTTTTAAACGTATGACTGTTTGGATTCGTTGAACTTTTCCTACCCTACCCATCCGTCCTTGCCCTTCGCCTTTCTGCAGCGTTATGAATTTTTTTTTTCCGCCTGAAATAAAGATATTTGGTATCATTCGTTGAACTATCGAATTGTGTTTCTGAAATGCCATTACTATTGGGTTACACTCTTTGCCCACCTTTCAGTCATTGATCTGGTTACAAACTCCTTGTTTCGATATTAAATATTTGGTATTGATTTCCATGACGGGCAATTTTCCCCCTCAAATTCCATCCCTGCGCGGCGGGTGAACCTGCAGAGAAAGGGCAGTTAAGTAGGATAGGGGAGGGCACTGTGATCAAAGGATTTAGTGACCTCAGGCTCTGGATTTAGATAATGGCACGGTTGTAAACATGTTGGTTTTCAATGTCTAACTCCGGCTCTTAACTCTCGGCATCATCATATTTTGTATAGTTCGAGAATCGGCATCAACATATATCTTGTATAGTTCGAGAATCGGCAACAGCATATGTTATATAGTTAGGTCTTATGGGAATTTATTTGACTCAGTAAAAGCATTGCCGTGTAGGGAAATGAATTTCAGTGGACATTAAAAGCATTGTTGTGTAAAGGCTTCCTGTTCTACCAAGTTTTAGATGTTGGCTTCGTATTCTCTGTTGTTAGACATTCCATTATGTGAATCATGCACTTTTATTTGTGATCGAACTATGTTGAAATAAAGATATTGAATGCCAAGAGATCATCAAATACTGTATTTATATGAGTGCTGTCCAACTGTTTTGAAGTTTATTATGGCAATGTTGGTTAAGCATATTATAGCAGAATTTTGAATATGATATGGTGATTTTAAGCTGAGATATATATGGTGATTTTAAGCTGAGACAAATAGGGTGATAACAACATTTTGAATATGGAACGATTTTGCATATATATATGGTGATATAAGGCAGATTTTAAATGATTTTTCTCCATAACAAAATCATTTTAAAGCAGAGATATACATAGTAATTCTCCATCATTTTTTCAAAGCAGCAGAAGTTTTTTTTAAGAGTATTTTTCCATCAGAAGTATATATCAGCAAAAGTTTTTTTTCAGCAGAAGTAACCTTTACAGAATGCATTCAATCATCTCTATGATAGGAATAGTTCTCACTGGCAAGGAGAACTATCCTGACTGGTCTCGAATGGTACAGCACACCCTCATTTTCAATGAGCTGTGGAAAGGAGTGTGTGTCGGAGAAGGAGACAGTGACCCAGAAAAGCCCACATCAGACAAAGAGCTTGCCATCTGGGAAAACAAGAACAGCAAAGCCTATGCATTAATAGCAGCGTCTGTAAATAAGGAGGTGAGTCGTCACCTTACAACATGTTCAACTGCCTTTGAAGCTTTACAAAAACTAAAAGAGCTCTATGACTCACATTCTGCACTTGAAGTTGTGCAACTTATGA
>APFE030381017.1:0-10722 GCA_000404065.3 Pinus taeda | reverse complement strand
CTTACCTTTGTATGTTCCCGATAAACTCTTGGCAAGAGAAATTTCTTATCAAACCTGCGGAGAGGGAGGTTTGACTAAGGATTTAAAGGATAAGAAGAAAGCTATATGGCCACAATTTCCTGTAGCCTGTGGGGCCTTCTCATTGTTTGATATAGGTCACGCTTTCAAATAAGTGAACAATATAACATGTCTGCAATTATTCAAATTCACAGCAAGACCATTTGACCCTCACGATGTAGCTAAGAATTTCACTATTGCGGTTAAATTAAAAGTGTTCATCAAAGAAGCATATCCTTTTGATGATGTGTTTCAACAAAAAAGCATGCTTGAAGAAATTCTAAATACGGCTCAAACGCATTTTTCTCCAATAGAGTTTCAGAGATTCAAGACATACAGGGAAAGAAGACTAGCCAATATCCCTTTAGAAAATCTAAGCCTAGAACCCGCAAGGGAACCTACTCCAAGCATTAGCCTCAGTGGAAGTTCTGATACAGGTAAATCCAGATCCAAATCCGAGAAAGAAATATCGGAACACTCTAAAAAATCCGAAAGTGACCATGGAAAAAGAAAAGGTTCAGTAAGGGATACTGCCCAATCAAAAGAGCCTAAACAACAACAGGTGTTAACTTCTCCACAAGAAGATCCTCCCATTCTTATCAGTCTACCACCATCAGATAGAACAGAGCTAGACAAAGAATGGCAGAACTTCAATGATGTGATCAACCTTGAAGTCCAAAGTGTAAAGACACTTGAAAGTAATGTACAGGCAACAGAAGAAATGGTCACATAAACAATCAACGATATCTCGGACATGGAACACATCCCTATTACCCCATCTTCTGAACTTGTACTCAAGATAGAGGAAATTCCTCCTCTTGATGTATTTTACAGTCCCTAACATAAGGCAGTAGTAAGAAGACAAAGGAAGAAGAGGAAACTGAAAAACGTGATATCTCATCACGCAGAGCAATTGGATGTCCTCTGGCGAGATCCTACTACTAATCCAACTGAGAATCTCACCAAATTATCCCAAATTGCAGGAGCTTATGCCTCTGCAACTAGTGATAAAGAATTTGAAGTACAGCAACTGCTAAAAGAAAAATAAGACCTAATACAAGTTTTACAGCAACAACTGCAACAAGCCAATGCTAATAATGAAGCGCAGAGACAGCTTGAAAGACTATAGCAGGAATTCCAGCAGATGCAGATAGGCTATTAGAACAGTTTGGTAGAGAAAGACAAGCAATTACAGGATATACAGGAAACGCACAAGGATGATCCCAAGATCACATAATTCATCACGGAATCCATTTCCCTGAATGAGCAATTACTACAGCAACAAGAAGCACTAAGCCAAAAAATATCGCAATGGAACTCGTATTGCGAAATAAGTGATACAATCACTAATCAAGTCGTAGATTTACGACATGATTATGATTTAGCTGATAAACGAGTTACTGAATATTTGGCTTGGCAGGAAACAGAGGAGGGTAAAAGAGCAGGTGCACCAATAATAAATGACAAACATAAAGAAATGCTCTTCAATAAATGGGATACACAGGTCAGGGAGGCTGTGCAAGCAGCGGAAGAAGCATCCACAGTGGCAAATAGCCTTATTGATTGCATAAATGAGAATTTGCATAGAGACAATTTAGTCTCCGAAACCACTCCAGGATATCTGCCAAAAGTACAACAGCTACAATCAGACTGGAGATGGAGGGCTCAAGAAAGGGTAGAATCGATTAGAAGATTAACTAGGTTGAATTGGGAATCTTACTGGGCTTATTTAGTAAAACCTCACAGCCAGTGTATGACTCTCAAAACCATCATCAATTCTGCCGAAAAAATGGCACCAGCTCTAGCAGATTCTGTTTTCAAAGGACAATTAAAGGCTGAAGTCGGCCAACTGACTTTGCTCAAACAAATGCTTAAATGCTTGCGATATTAAGGAGAAAATACAGAAATAGTTAGTTTTAGATTTAATTTTAGAAATAGTTTTATTTTATTTTCCCTAGAAAAAGGAGGGTCATTTAAACCGTATCCTTAATTTTGTAATTAAGTTATTTTTAGACGTAGTTAGTAGTATTTAAACCCTTCTCATGCATTTAGAGAAGGGTCCGGAAATTTATCAAAAACTTGTCCTCAGAACATGCACTTTTGCACCCTCCGAGGAGGTTTTGGTGAATGAATGGAACAGGATTTATTGATTTTTGCATCTAATATCTACTACTGATGTTGCACTTCTGTACTCTTAGTTGATGTTGGATTGAGAAGAGATAAATCGCTATCGCTTGAAGCTCATGAGTAGAACTAGTTATAAATGGTATTTTTATCTCTTAACTGTTTCTATTTCCTATGTTAAAGTGATATTAAATTCAGTTATTTATATGTTAATGCTTGAATGCCTGAGTTATCATTTGGCACTTTTGTACGGTGATATTTATGCTTGATATATGAGTATCTTATTATGCGATATGTTTTTTGCAACTGTTTCGCCTAAGTTTTTATGCGAAGTGGTTCATCTATATTGAATTCTTTTCTTATAACAGTTGAATGATATTTATTACTGATTGTTATCTGAAATAATTTTAGATCACATAACAGAAGAATCATACCCCGGGTTAGTATAGACTTATATATTTCTGTTTTATTAGAATACAATAGCATGTCATTAGATTAAAGTTAGAATTAGAGCATCTTAATTAGGAACTGTTTGATCAGAGATATCATATTCTACACACACACACACAAACTGGGAAACTGGTCCCATTATCCCCAGTCAGACCCGCTATACCAAACAGAAAAGGAGCTGCCAACCAAGGTTCGGGGGCGGGTATCCCCCTTGTTGTTGACCCGATTTTCGGGGCTTCAACAGAAAGATATTTAACTTATCCATTAATCACATGTAGCAAAACAATCAAATCCATCATGGTTACCTTTATACGAGCATGCTTGGAAAAGTCATAATGTAGCATCTCTTCATCACCATTCTCATCTAACCCATGAAAAAATCTAACATGTGTTGGTCCTAAAAGAGAAAAAGCTTGTAATATCCATTAGATAGTTCACCAAAAATAATATGCCAATTGCCTTCTCTATCCCACAATATCATAAAAGAAAACCAACATAAGAATCACATGAAGGAAAGAGCAACTTTCAATCAAGTGAAAATACACTATCAACCAACAACTGTTAATAAAAATCTATAATGGAAAATTACAAAAGAGTGCCCACACACTCCTTGACAGGCACAGGGCACCCACACACTCACAAATTCATGGTCTCCCAAAAACATTGCCACTTTCCAAATTTTTTAATATCTTTAGGAGCCAACTCGTGAGTTGGCACCCAAAACCATCAAACACCTAATAATATCTAATTTTGTCCCATAAAGGGGACAACTCCCTCGTGAAGAAAACACCCATCATTTGGCATTCAGCCACCTTGAAGAGTTCAAAATAATTTTGAGTCATTGTGAGTAAGCATTAAGGCATCTTGATCCTTGAAGTTTAGTTAAGTGAGCATTGTGAGCAACACATTGACATGCAACTTTGAGCCTAGAGGCAATTTGGTTCTTGGGGCATTTTTTGATTGACCCTTGTGAGCATTGATAGTTCACCTTAGCAATTGATCTCCATTAACATAACAATCCAACCACTTTCCAATGAACCTTATCTTTCTTCATGTAGATGTTCACTCCTTTGTTCCAATTTTAAGGCTGGCTTGAACCATAAAAAACCCTACACAATTTCCAGAGGAAATTCAGTCCTCCACAACAAATAAAACCAAGGATTATTATGCCTATTTCAGGGTCTCGACCCTACTTTTGCAAAGGACAAAGCTTAGATACCAGATAGACTTTCAGTGGCTTCTTCCTCCTACATTTGGACTAAACAAAGTCCTAACTAGGGCACAAAACCACTACAGAAATTTCTATGCAGACTCAAGCTTCTTCCAACACAAGATAAACTAAGAAATTAGCTTCTCTTCAAGATGTATCTCATCCTGAGGTCTGCGTCTATTTTCTAGGTTCAATATGCTTCTTGAGATCAACTGCTATTTTGTGTTGAGACTTATTCTTAGATCACAAGGCCTATCTTAGGTCTGAAGTATGTCCATCCAATGAGGTTCGCTGACCACCCACACCACATAATCCAATCCACCATTCGGCAGTTCAATGCCACATGAGCATGCTACTACAAGCATTCCCTCGGCTAATCAACGATCCATCCATCCGATGCTTTATAAGATTAGGTCATGGGGCATCATTCCCCCGACTAGGATGAAGCAGTAAAGAAAGTAGATAATATATGGAGAACATGTTTTTAAGTACTAAAGAGTGTTCCTACTAAGAATAAGATTCCTAAAGTAAAGTGTGATAAACAAAGTATATTTTTGTTGACCCTGTTTGGGCATCATATGCTTCATATAAATATCTGTTGATCTCATCCAACCTCTTTGATGGCCCATAAGTGAGTTGATATCTATCTGGTAGTTGTTCAACTATGAAAATTTTTATGAGTGGTTTCTCTTTGTGTTGTTTTACTTTAGCTCACATATGTGAAATTAAAAGTGGCCACATTATCATTCACATCTACCCTCCAAAAAGGATAAAAAGTGCTAAAACACATAAATTATAACGACTTTATGCTTTTGGCATCATAGTTTTTAAATTCGTAATGTTCTCATAAAAATATAATAGTAGGCTAATGGAATTTCAATTTTAGCACAAATCTTTTAGTATATGTGCCTAATTAAATTTTGACTATGATAACATGTAGATATTTTGAGATACCACAAACTAAGTATCAAACAATATGCTATAAACTTCAAATGCTAAAGCTATGATCATTCCAAATTACAGCTAAAGAACCTTGGTGATTTCTAAAAGTTATATGTTTAGAACAAGTTGCCCCTAAGGCATTCACATGATATGCAGATCATTATCCCTTCATATTTAAACACTATTAATAATACACAAAATTATCCAACCAACCTCTCTACAAGTATAAATCTCACCTATAAACTAGGTTTCCTATAACAAAATCATGGGTAGTTTCCTTATGAGGAAAAAAATCATCAATATATGTCAATATCGATAAGGTTGCCTCATAGATGCAACATGCTCCTTTTATGCTTAGATATGTAAATAACCATTCTCTAATATTTAAAGTTTAAGACATACAAGAGGTTGCAAAGCTACAATGTAAGACAATTTACTTCTATCGGAGAAATTCAATCATAAATGACCCAAAACAATGAAATATTGCCTCTAGACAATAATGTCTCACTTCTCCTAAAGATTATCCTACTCTTTGATACAAAATTGCTTCAATTCATCCCAAAGATTAGAAAAGGATGCAAAGATAGATGGAAATGACCAATGTTAACGAGGCAATGAAAAATCATGAGAGAGACTCAATTCTTTATACCATTTTTGTGTTAGAATCATGTGACCTTCTCTATGCTAACTTACTACTTATTCATTATTTCATCTAGCTAGTCTAGTATGGGGCATGCTAATATGGCTAGCATGCCCCCTAATTTAGGCTGACTACCTTATTTCATGTCTGAGTGTCATTGCCATTTAAATGAGAGGTTCTTAAATTGGGTTGACAATTCGAACAAGGAACAATTGAGCTCTAGGATGGAGCAAGGCTTATGACGCTAATCCCATAATCAAACCGAATTGAATGAGAATTTCTTGGAGATTGATGCAATTAAATCCCATGACATTTGAATTAAGGAGCATAATTATACATTGCCAGATGGAATCACATTCCCATGGTATGGATGAAAAAGGAGGAAAATTGTGTGTTCGGTTCATATCACACATGTTGCATATCATGCACGACAAAGATCACATTTGGATCATAAGTGATGAGGGACGGTGCTATTTAAATGCTCAACGATATTCTCAAACACTGCCAAGGATAGAATTGAAGTTATTCGAGGTATGGTTCTTTAATTGATCCAAATTTAAACAAGAATGTCAAAAATTATAGATATAACCATAAATACATAGATGCAACAAAAACAACACTTCATTTCATTAATATCAAATACTCAATTATGCTTACAAACATAATGGAAATAAGAGCAGCTCTAGCGATGGTAACTTATCTCTAAGAAGGTATGTGGCAACTACATGCCTCTGAACTGTGTTACAATGATGCCCAAACACCTATTTATTGTTGAGAAACAATGGAAAGCCCTAAACATCCAAAAACCTAACCCTATGAGATGAAGTGCCAAACTATGGGCCCCGTTTGGGTAAATTGGTACATCAACTTCCCGAGGGCGTAAATTTGGCATACGATCTTCGTTTGACGCACAAAATACCTCATTAGAAAGATTTATACGAGCAATACAAATTTCGAGTGGCCAACATCAATAAATGAGCCATGTTAGCCCCTGTTTTCCCAAAAAAAACATCATTTAGGGCCCCAAAACGGCTCCAAAAGTTTAGGACCCGAAAAATTGCCAAAAATAGTAAATTGTGCTACAAATAAGGAAAATGAAAATATGAAAGAAACAATGGTGGGGGTCTAAGTGGAAGGCAGGTGGCCACTAATATCCACCTAGATCATTCCTCCCCCTTTGGAAGCAATGGTCCCCATTGCGTTGAGTTCCTCCATGAGATGAGGAAACTTCTGCTAAACTTGGTCCCTAGTGAACCACTTGCCCTGATGAAGGAGTTGGCCTACTTTGAAAACTCGATATAGTTGGATCCTTTGTTATCGGGTGTTCTTGATCGGATCAGTTGTGTCTTGTTTCGTGTAGTCTGGATTTAACTCTGTAGGTGTCAGTTGTTCTGCAATGTCTAATGTGTCTAGTAATGGTGGAAAGTATGGTCGAAGGCGATCCACATTGAATAGTGGGTGCAGGCCAAGGAATGGGGGAATGTTGATCTCAAATGCATTGTCTCCCACAACCTTGGTAATGGTGTAAGGACCATATCAGAGTGGTCTGAGTTTTCGATAGGCTCTGATAAGGAGTTCCTTCTGCAAATAAAACCAGACTTTGTTGCCCACCTGAAACTTGTGTGGCACCTGATGTTGATCATGTTGCTAATGTACTTGGCATTTGATTTCTCTAGAATGTCATGGACCTGTTGGCAGATGTGTTGGATGTGCTCAATGAATTTGTTTTCCTTGTCGGCTTCAGACTAGACATAAGCCAAATCTACCTGAGTAGTTGCAAATGGTATGGCCACATCAATGGGACACAGTGGCTGGAATCCCAAGCCCACCTGAAAAGGGTTGTGGGCAGTCGAGCTGTGGAGAGCCTGGTTATAGCTGTGCTAGACATAGGGGAGGCTCTCATGCCATGTGTGTGGATGCTTTGAGTTGTAAATGTGCAGAAAGTGTACGATCATCTTGTTGACGACCTCTGTTTGGCCATCAGTTTGGGGATAGAAAGTTGCGGACTTAGTGAGCTTGTTGTTCAGGATCGACTAGAGACAGGACCAAAATGTATTGAGGAACCTACTATCCTGATTTGAGATGACAGACTGTGGGGTCCCAAAGTGTACCCACACTCGTTCAAAGAAGAGTTTAGCAATGGCTTCTGCTGTGATATTCTTCTTGCAGGCTACCATAATGGCCATCTTTGAGAATCTGTCTACAACCACAAAAACATAGTCGTTTCCATGCTTAGTAGATGGAAGGAGCGACATGTAATCCATGGAGATGGATTCCCAAGGTCGACTAGTGGTAGGCAACGAAGTATAGAGGCCTTGCTTCTTGATGGCTGGTTTGGCAATGGTGCAGGCAGTGTAAGATCTTATGTACTTCCTAACATCCTGTCGAAGATTCGGCCAATAGAAATACTTCTGCAATACTGCCACCGTTTTCTTGACCCCAAAATGGCTAGCTACCCGACTGTAGTGCACTTCCCAAATCATCTTGGCCGATCACTTGAAGGAACACAAAGGTGTCCCAGGTGGCATAAAAGTGCATCCTAGAGGTGAAAATATGGAACTTGCTGACCCACCAAGAGCGTCTAGTATGTGTGGCCGAATTCTAGGTCTCTTTTGTAGAGAAGTAGGTAGTCATAAGTCTCGTGCCCACAAGAGTTGAGCATGGTGGTTAACACCATGATTGGTGGTCGACTGAGGCAGTTTGAAACATTATTGGTGTTTCCCTCCTGGTACTTGATATTCAAATGGAACTGTTGCAGGTATGTGGACCACTTCTGGTGGCGATCATTTTGCAACTTCCCTTGTGTCTAGATGAACTGCAGGGGTTGGTGGTCTGTGTGGATGACCGTTTCCTTCCCCAAAGTGTAATGCTTCTATTGTCGGCAGACCTACACAATGGGATTCATCTCTTTGTCATAAGTGGGATACTTTCAGATTGTGTTTGAAAGTGTCACACTGTGATATGCCAATGGATGCCCCTATTGAGTAAGGACTTCCCCAATAGCATAGTTAGAGGCATCTATCTCAATCTCAAATGGTTGTTGCAAGTCTGGTAACGTAAACATTGATGCAAATAATAGGCGATGTTTCAACTCTGCGAATGTCTTTTGTTGAGATTTAGAACAAAATAATTTTTCTTTCGCTCCTCCCTTGGTGACTTGACTCAAGGGCCAAGTGATATGAGAGAACCCCAACACGAACTTGCAATAGAAATTGGCAGGACCCAGAAAGCTGCAGAGCTCTGTAAGAGTGGTTGGGGCTGGCCAATCCTGAATGACTTGGATCTTAGTTGGATCCACATGCACCCCCATTCATCAATAATGTATCCCAGATACTGAACCTGGGTCATGCCAAAAGCGTATTTCTCCAAATTGGCACACAACTTGTGTTGTCGTAGTATTTGGAGACCTTGTCGGATGTGGTGGAGGTGCTCTTCCCAACTCTGGCTGAAGATCAGGATTCCATCAGTATACCACTACAAATGAGTTGGTGAATGGTCACAATATGTCATCCATCAACCTCATGAAGGTTGCAGGAGCATTCATCAACCCAGAAGGCATAACCATCCATTGGAAAAGGCCCTCCTTAGATTTGAAAGTAGTCTTCCACACATCAGAGGGTTCGATTGGTACCAAGTGATATCCAGAATTCAAGTCGATCTTGCTAAAATATTCCCCCCCCATTGAGTTGATCCAGAAGGTCATCAATTCGTGGGATCGGGTACCTATTCCAGACAATGATATTGTTCAGTGCCCGACAGTCAATACAGAGTCTCCAAGTCACATCCTTCTTCTGTACCAACACGATCGAGCTCCCATATGGCGATGAACTTGACCGCATGTGACCTTTCTGCAACAAATCCTGAATCTACCTCTTGATTTCATCGTTATCCATATTAGAGTGCCGATAGATTGGTCCATTAGGCAACAACGCACCTAGGGTTAGATCGATGAAGTGCTTGACTTGATAGTGTAGAGGCACCCTTGCGGGGGAGGTGAAGATGTCCTCGTACTCCTCCACAACCCTCTCCATCTGTTGTTGTCGTGCGGAGGGGCCTTGTTTGGAGGTCATGGCCACTGTCTTCTTCTTTCCCTGATGGCATATCATGAGGAAAACAAACTTCTCGGTTTTGGGAATGAGATTACTGCATTGTTTTGTAGTAATCAAAGAGATGGTGGTAGGCAGTGCTACCTCTGGTATCCTGTACAAATTAATTTCCAAGGTAACAATAACAATGTGAGGCCTTGACTCATATACAACATGTCACTTCCACAAGTATGGTTGGTCTAATAATACATCACAAACATCAAGGGGAGCAACGTCACATAATACCTCATCCTTGAAGGGTTTGATGTTATATGGAAGGCAACATTGCTGGTTGACGCAAAGATCCCATCCTTCGTGAAGCCACTCGATGGTGTATGGTTGTGGGTGTGATGTGGTCGGTAAGCCCAACCGCTTCACAACTTCTACTGAAATGAGGTTATTTTGGCTCCTGCTGTCGAAAATGAACTGTGGCGGGAAGCTCTTTACCCACATTTTGGAGTGGAAGAGGCGCTCCTCCTCATCTAGATTTTCGGGTTTCTCCTTCTCGATCTTCATGGTGGCAACGGTGGCATTGGGCTCCGCATCGATAATCGGCTTCCCTTTGTCATTCCCCTTGTCAGATTCTGACTTAGAGTCAGAACATGCATATGATTCAAAAGCCTTCAGCTTGGCCACCAATGATTGGTTGGCCCAACACTGATCTAGGTGGATGTTGGTGGCCACCCACCTATCCCATTTGGACCCCCACAATTGTCTCTTTCAGTTTCCTAAATTGTAACACAGTTTACTATTTTTAGCAGTTTTTTGGGTCCTGAACTTCCAGAGCCGTTTTGAGGCCCTAAACGACGTTTTTGGGGAACTTTGGGGGCAACATGGGTCCATGGACCATGTTTCCCTTCCCGAAGTGGTAATTCTCGGATAGATATTTCTAACGAGCTATCATACGCGTCAAACGGAGATCGTATGCCAAAGTTATGACCCCGAGAAATCGATGTACCCAAAACAGGGCCCACAATTTGGTGTTTCATCTTCTAGGGTTAGGCTTTGGAATGTGAAGGGTTTTCCATTGTTTCTCAACAATAAATAGGCCTTCGAGCCTCATTGTAACACAGTTCGGAACAATTCAGAGGCATGTAGCGACCACATCTCTTCTCAGAGATAAGCTACCATTGCCTTAGCTGATTTATTTCCATTTCTGGTTGTAAGCATATTTCAGTATTTTCCATTAATGAAATGAAGTATTATTTCCACTG
>APFE030381002.1:0-30701 GCA_000404065.3 Pinus taeda | reverse complement strand
TTTTAAATATTCAATTTTTTCCAGAGATGTCCATTTAGCTAGTCATTTTCAACTTTTGAAACCATATTATATATATTTGGATATGGCCGCTTCAAGTTCAATTTTTTCCAGAGATGTCCATTTAGCTAATCAATTTTAACTTTTCAAACCATATTATATATATTTTGATATGGCCACTCCAAATGAACTTTTCCTTACTAGTGTTGTAACATGATTAGTTTTGATTAAACTACATGATCATAAACATTTTGCTTATATATATATATATATTACATGCAACTTTCATTTATAAAGTAACTTCTTTGTAAAAGTGTTTATCACTTGTTTTATAAAAGTAGGTAAAGTAATGTATTTGTATAAGTGAGCTTATACGTAAAGTTAGTGAGGGTTTTTTAATTATTAAATTTTCACATCATCTACAACCATACACGTGAACTTCTACTTACCATTTGGTTATTTGTTATCATTATTGCCTTTTTTTTAATGACATAACCTTCATATTTGAAACCCACTTTTAGAGCTTTTTCAAATATTCAATTTTTTCTAGAGATGTCCATTTAGCTAGTCAATTTCAACTTTTGAAACCATATTATATATATTTTGATATGGCCGCTCCAAGTGAACTTTGTCTTACTCGTGTTGTAACATGATTAGTTTTGATTAAACTGGGTGATCAAACAATTTCTACTATGTATTCTCTGGAATGATTGGATCTCTTAAGATTCACTAGCCAAAAAACATGTAGCCATATGGCTTCATTGTTTTCACCTCATTTGATTGATAGTTTTTCTTCAGCATGAATTTGTATTTTGTGTAATTGTTGTATGAATAATATAATCCGTGGACAATACATTTTTCCGTGAATGGTTTACGTTTCAAAACTGATAAGTAGGGTTTATCATTAGGATTTAACTAAAATAGACAAAAAAAAATCCATAAAAATAGTCCAACAATGCTATTAAAACTGTAATTTTTTTGTGTGTGACATAGAATGCAAGGTAGGGGTGGTGTTCTAATGGTTTCTTATTCTAGTTGTTATTCCTAAGGCTGGATCAAGTTCATGATCCACTGATCCAACTCATGATCTAACTCAGAAGAGAAAGACTAAGCCAAAGCCCTCTCCTACACCCAAAAAGAGCTCTCGAGTAGCAACTTCCCCACAGGGTAAGATTTTCCAAGATTAAATTTTGGCTACCACAATGTTGTTAAAACTTCAATTTTTCAGTGTGACATAGAATGAACAAACTCAATTTTGGCCAAACAACAAAAGACAATATTGATTATGATTTATTTCTCACATTTTTTAGAGAATAATATTTTGGCCATTTGGAAGAGGCAGACAAGTTCTTGGAATAATAGAAAGAAAAATGTATTATAGATATGTTATGTCCATAACTAATAAATCTCCCCACAAGACAATTACATCTCTCCAACTCTCTTTCCGGAATTTGTATGGTCCTGTATGGGGTCTCTCCAAACCAAATGCCAACAACTTGTATTTATTTCCTAAATGGTTGAAGTCTCTCTCTCCTGGCCGAAGTTTGGATTTTGTGTACATCCATGTTTGTCCTCTAGTAATCATTTCCATAGTTTATTATCAGATGAATTGATCAACTATATTGATTGTTAGGGAGATGGAAAGTTCCAAGGCAAAATAATGATCAGTGATGGGTCAATTATAACTCATTTATATGAATAAGTGGCACTAATTCCTACTGCACATGTTGATGGAAGATGATTTTATGGTTGGGTAAAGCTTGGATCTCTAAGCTGTCTCACATTTCAATATTTCAATATAGTTTGTTTTGGTATAGGGCTCATAAACTCATGGAGCAATTGAGCTCTGGACACCATTCTTTAATAAAGAATCTATGTGGTGAGAAAACTCATACCCTGGAAGAATGGATTTATGCATTCGCAATTGACCCATTGGCAATTTTGTTCATAGTAAATGGCAATCATAAAAATTTTACTTATTTTTTCTCTACTACTCTTTCTCTTGCTGAGTTTCATTTGCAACATGTGGTGCAATTACTTGTTTATAATCCTTGTATCATATCAGATTATGGAATGTCTAAAAAAACACATCTCTATAAACCTATAATAAGTTTTTATATTCTCTTCTTTTAATTATTAAACAATCATAACTCAAATTCAAATGTTAAGCTTTACTAACTTCTTTTTGAGTGAAATTATTTCTACAATATGTTGTTAAACTTTATGTTATTCATCTTGTTTTTACAATTATATGAATATGACAAGAGTTTTAAGACTTTTGGTGTTTGGAATCCATTTGCAACAGTAAAACACAAACCTAAAAATGATTTAACTATAAAATTTACTAAATAAAAATTTGTAAAAAAACATTAAACAAAATATGGAATGAGATATTACATGATATCTGTGTTTTCTATCAGATTTGCAAAACTAGTAGAATATATATAAAAGCTTCCTGTTTTGAAATTAAACTTTAAACCTCTTCCCAATAACTCAAGATTGATAGAATGTATATTATAACTTTAAATTTTACAAATTAAACTTAATACCTGATCATTTCATTATATGTAAATAAATTAAAATTTTAAAATTAAATTTGTTATCCTTTTAATTTTCCAAATTATAACTTTGATTACATACATTTAAATTTTTTCTTTAATTTTACGGGTTTTCGAATAGGTAATATTTTGTATATTAATAGAAACGCTCATAGTGCCGATCTTATAGGCAACGGTAGTTAGTTTATATTCCGTTTGTGTGGAAAAATTAAATGTTCAATAAATATTCAGGTTTGTGTAGAAAAACTAACTTCGTTATCTTCCTTGTGTTTCTTGAAAATTTAAGATTTACCCGTTTAATAGTACTGTGAGGAAATGGTGATGAGGCAACCTTATACAGACTTACCATTCAGTTAATATTTTCCTGGAATTTCCCTCGTTTCATGTCCAGCTGACACCCGCAAGACTTCTCTACCCTTCAAGCACCGCATCAAACCTGCATGCAAGACTTCTTTGTCCTGCAAAACCTCTACAATCCCCACATTAAACATGCATGCAAACAAAGAGACCGAATCCCCTTTATGTTTCTATTCCTCATTACACGTTGGTTGCGTGAGACTACAAATATATATACGCATCAACTTTTGCAGATATTTATTTGTGTAGCCATTTACTGATCAATTGCAGCAGAAATGGGTTACAGGCTTACCGTGGAAAGGTTTGTGTGTATAATTCTTGCTACTGTGCTGTCTGCTCATCATCAGTTTGTGTTGGGTGAGTTTGACTACAAAGATGCTCTGCATAAATCTATTCTGTTTCTGGAGGCTCAACGTTCAGGGAAACTGTCCAGCAGTAGCAACAGGATAAGCTGGAGAGGAGATTCTGCTCTAACAGACGGACAAATCCAAAATGTAATAACAATATCTTCTCATTTTGGTATTGCCATCTGTTCCGGATTGTTTTAGAAACGTTGTTTCCTGAATGTTTTAGAAGTGTTGTTAATCATACCCAAAATGCCAAAATAACGACGCTGATCTTATCAATGCGAAAATAACGAGGGTATCTATTTTGGCGAAAACAATTAATACTCCACCCACAACTTATTTAGATCAAACAATTGATCTCTCGGAATTGATTTCTCAGCACTATCAGATTTCAGGATATTCTGAAAATATACAATTAAGTTATTAACATAAAGATCCCCGCAACCCACCTACAATGTGAATTCTTACTCCAATATTTAGAGTTATGAGTTTGCAACAGCTTGATTTCTATCAACATTCTCTGTCCATATAAATTAGGAAATGATTATTTGGTGCAGATCTTCAAGAAGTCTGGAAAGATACAATGATGTTCAACATGGCTTTTACTGTGTATTTATGTAGGTGGATTTGGTGGGCGGTTACTACGACGCTGGGGATAATGTGAAGTATGGGTTTCCGATGGCATTCACCGTTACCATGTTGGCATGGGGAGCCCTTCAGTACAGAGATGAACTTGCAGCAGCGGGAGAGTTGGAGAACGTTAGGGATGCCATTAAGTGGGGAACTGATTATTTCATCAAAGCAAGCGCCACCGAAAACCAGCTGTGGGTTCAGGTGAGTTAATTACCATCCCAACTAAATTTACTCATGGATCACAACAAAATTTACTAAGGATCACACCAAATAGCAATTATGAATTTAGTTATGGTTTTGTTTTTAGGTGGGAGATCCAACTGCAGACCATAACTGTTGGGAGAACCCAGAGAGGATGGACACTCCAAGGACTTTGTACAGAATAGATACATCCACTCACGGGACAGAAATTGCAGCAGAGACTGCTGCAGCATTGGCCGCTTCCTCCGTCGTCTTTGCAGCCATTGACAAACCTTATTCCATTCTCCTACTCCAAAGAGCTACTTCGGTATAAGATTATGCGTACTCTAAAATCACTTATACTGTTTTATTGCTTTAAAACAGCGATCGCAGATTTGAGAGATATTGAGATATTTTAGAGGAAGGTTAATGGTTTAATTTCTTTTCACTATTATATTCTATTCTTAGAATTTAGAATCTAGATAACTTTAGTAATTAAAACAAACATATCTTTTCACCGTTCTGTTCTATTCTGTTCTTGGAATTTGCAGTCTAGATAAATTTAGTAATTAAAACATGTGATCGGTCATATTTGTTTGTGGATGAATGTTTTTCATAACTTTTATTTTAAATTTAATTTAATGTCTTTATTTTTGGAATATTTTGGGATCAGAAAAATATGGGTGAGATTACTTATTTGAGGTTTCTTACGTTTTTTAGGATTCCAAAATATTCCAAAAATCTCTTTAAAATGCCCATTTTTAACATGCCTATAAAATTCGTGTCTTAGATTCAAAATTGAAAATTAGTTTAATGAATTGTCTTCTCCAGAATTTTAAAATACTCATATAATTGAATACTAATTTAGTACAGCTCTTTCGTTCATGTGTTAGATTCAAAATTGAAAATTAATTTAATGAATTTTCTTCTCCAACTTTTTATGATACTCATGTAATTGAATATGTCATTTAGTACAGCTCTTTCGTTTTGCTGACCAGTACCGGGGAACATATCATGGAGAATGCCCTTTCTATTGCTCTGTCTCAGGCTATGATGTATCTTTCCTTAACATTATAAATTTTACTTCCTTTTTCACTTCACACTATTATTTATTTAAACTACAGAGTGAGTAACTTCTTGAAGTCTTCTTATTCCTCTACTATCTAACTTACAGGACGAGCTTGCATGGGCAGCAGTGTGGCTATATAGAGCAACTGGATTGCCATATTATACCAAATACATACTCCACCAGAATTTTTGTACTTCCAATGAGTATGAGTTCAATTGGGATCTCAAATGTGCAGGAGTTCAAATCCACCTATCTAGTGTAAGTCCATATTCACATAAACATATGAATCACCAAATGTTCAATTGAGAAAAAGTTTAAGACTCACCACTTGACCTTCAACTGACCACATCTTCATAAAATTAATAAACCTGGCAGCTATATTTCTCCGGAGAAACCAACCTGGAAGTTTTCAGAGGCCAAGCAGAAGTGTTCCTCTGCTCAGTTCTTCCCCAAAGTCCTCAATTCAAAAATTCCATCACACCTGGTAAATGGAAGTTTCTCCCTATCATGCTCCGAGTTTCAAAATTAATCTCATTAACAGTGTTTGTATCTGTTGAGTTTCAAAATTAAGCTCATTAACAGTGTTTGTATCTGTTGCACTTGTACAGGAGGTTTGTTGTTTGTCAGAGATGGTGCAAATACACAATATGCTACAGGCACATCATTCCTTGTATCAGTTTACAGTGACTTACTGTCACGATATAAGCAATACCTGCAATGTGGCGATCAAACATATGAACCAAGCATTCTTATTGCATTTGCCAAACAACAAGTACATATACATATTATAATTTTTCAAGTGTTGCAAAATATTTAATTAATGAGGAGAAGAATTGAGCACACTTGTATATCCATTCCAGCTTTCTCAGAGTATAAGAGATTCAAAGTTAAATAAATTTGATTTGTTTTTTCATATCATAATTTCAAAAAACCAGCAAATTAGTAGCTAACAAATCCACTTTGTATATGTAAATTGCAGGTGGATTACATTTTGGGCAAGAATCCTGCTCGTATGTCTTTCATGGTGGGTTTTGGCGACAAATATCCACAGCAAGCTCACCACAGAGGGTCCTCCATAGTTTCGATATACGAGGATTCCAGAAAGATATCATGTACCGAAGGTTTCACTTTGTGGTTCAACAGGGATGCACCAAACCCAAATGAATTGACAGGTGCAGTTGTGGGAGGGCCTGATCGCTATGACGGGTTTGAGGATGGCAGGGCTGATTCCACCAAGCTTGAGCCCACAACGTATACCAATGCTCCTCTGGTGGGAGTCCTGGCTAAGCTCCAAAGCAACATCATGGAATAATCGACATAACAGGGTCGATTCGTGCAAGCTTGAGCCCACAACTTATATCAATGATCCTCTTGTAGGAGTCCTGGCTAAGATCCGCAGCATCAGCATGGAATCACGGACCTAAGTTCAAAATGTTATGCTAGTAATATCTTTTGCTAAGTCTGTATTCTATATGCAAATCAGAGTCGATGGTAATATATATGAATTTTGGTATTTCTGGGCTCCATAATTGCTTTTTTTCATTTCATCCTGTTGAATCCTATAATCAGATTGAAGACTTGTTTTTACATCTTAGATCCCATATGCAGATTGAAAATTCTTCTATTTTTAAATAGTAGTGATATTAGCTTAGAATAACATGGTGTATGAGAGTCTCGAAAGATTCTGTGCCATCGTGTTATATATGTGAGCATATAGGGAATGTGTGATCATAGGATTTTTGTTCCATGATGTTATATAGGAGCATTTAGGAATGTGTAATCATAGGATTTATTTGTTTATTAATGTATAGATTGCTCTTGGATTTGCACGAGCCGGGAATTTGCACTTGGTTATAATGTATATCTGTTTTAAATAATATGAATATATTATAATTTCTTTTAATGGTGTTTAACTTTAAAATACAAGTAGGGAGGATGGATAATTTGAATATAGGTTGGAAATTTATAGATATCCTACAACAAATATTGGAGGATATGAGCATTGCGGAATATAGGTTTTGATTTGTGTTCAGTTTACAAAATATGCAAGTGATATAAATGTTGTATAAAAGTATATGTACTGTGACAAGAAATAGATATTGTGATAAAGAAATATACTTTTTTAAGATGGGAGAATAGAGATTTAGTACTGATATAGAAATTTCAAGAATAGGGTTGAAGTACAAAATATAAGTATGGAGAGATGGACCACTTGAATATAGGTTGGGAATTCATAGATATCATATAACAAACATTAGACTATATGAGCGTTATGAAATACAGACTTTGGTTTGTGTTTAGATTATGTTTTTTAAAGAATGTATATTGATATCACCACTGTGTATAAAATTATATGTATGTGATAAATAAATAGACATTGTTAAGACGCTGATACTTTCTAACTCCATCATGTAGACATTGCTAAAATGACATCCAGATAGAGAAACAACCAACCACTAGATTTCGTGGGTACCCAACCATTGTACTTTGCTTCATTAGAATGTCCCTTCATGTACATGGTTCATTCAACTTCTTGCACTTCCTATATTATACAACCAATATGGTCCATTCAAGTGTTTCCAACCAACACATGTCTCGCTCCTAGTGTTAACGAACTTCCTAATAGAGACGATAGAACTAAACTAGACAACTCCTCTATATGGCCACACCCTCCTATAGATTTCCCTTTGTTTTCTCTACAATATGATTTATTATTGGTTTATTATAGTTTGTAAATGTTTTTATCTTTTATTTTGTTTTATTTGATTGTATATAATGAATTTTTACAATTTTGCATAGTTTCCAATTAATTTGATGACAATTATTTCCATTCCAAATTTATTTATTTTTCATATCATTTGATCTAATTTATTTCCTATTATTTCATAAAAGTGCCAAAAAATTGATTGAAAAATTCTTGGTAACGAGATCCAAATCAAAGAGTTCAAAGCGTTGATCACATGGGTGTTTTTAAAGATTTTGATTAAATTCATATGCAAGTAATTTGAATCTGGATCATGTATACACATTGCTAATATAATTTTATGAGCTCTCAATTCCTTAAATCTAGATCTAGAGGAATTGTTGATAGATTATTTGTATTTGGATCTGGATAAGGTAAATTATGTCTAAAAAGAACTTTCATAACTTACATCATATATATTAGGATTTGGATCAAACTTAATATATCATTATTTGAAATTTCCAAATCCTTGATACTGGACATCCAAATCCAAAGCTTTCTTTCACCTAATATTTCATAGATTTGAAATAACATGGTGGACAATGAAATGAATCTAACCAAATTTTGAGTGCATTTATGATGACATGTAATATGACATGTCATATTACATTTCATCCCATATGGTCAATGACTGATTTAATTTATTAAGCATACTAATGACTTGGTATGACGACATATACATTGACATGGTAGTTTTGACATAGGTGTTAAAAGTATTCAGATTTCATGAATTCATTGTATCTGGATAAGTAATGATTTAATGGAATTTATTGTGGTGTTATGCATTCTAAATTCTATTTTCTATCTAACTATATAGAACTAGGAATTTGTTTTGAATTTTTCATATGTACTATTTGTATATGGATCCCGATAATTTATTTTTTCACTTCATTCTTCCTAATTCCATATTATTCATTTCCACTTCAAGTACCTGGATAAAGGATTTTATATTATTATTTGGATATTGACAATCCATATATGGATTAAATTTTATGGGCCTTACACAAGTCTTATGGATATCGAGGTATCCGCTTTGTTTTTCACATTCAAATTGTTTTGTTTAGTCCATGTTACCTGTGAAGTTCTTCTCCATGTTAGATAAAACTACTCAGCTATTCGTGGGCTAACCAATGGATTATTAGAGATAATCATGTATGGAATCTACTAGACACTGGCATGCTTTTGCTCATGTGTCATCTACCATAGTATTTCTATCCATTACATATTTTCAGATCCCAAATTTTTGTATACTAGTCTAGTATATGATTAAGATTAAAAGAATACATTGTAGTCCATATTGCATAATATTGTGCAAATGAATTATGTTAGGTGAAGGATAACTTATAAACTCTTTGTAACCATTTCACCCAATGAATATGGGATTAATATTTGAATCTATTATTTGTTTATGATTACTTGCATAAATATAAAATTAACTATTAACATACTAGCTATTACTTTTTGTACATTTGGCAAATATTTTCCAGACTGAAATAATATGAATGATAAAGAAAATATAAAGAATAAGAGAATACAATAAATAATAGAAAAATAAAAAGAAAAAAACCTACTTGCATACAAATAAACACTACTACATATTCAAAATCTTGAATCAAATACAAATATATGTATAACAAATTACAATTTGTTACTAACCATAAGAATTTGAAAAATGGAAAATTATATCGACATCATTGTTTGAAAGGAATAATAGTATGCTTTTATCCAACATTTTTCATAAGAAATATTAAAATTATACTTGGAAAGTGGAATTTGTTGTAACGAAAAGAAGATAAAATTGAATGTACTTTATTAATTATGTCATTTAAGAGGAAGTTCTTTTGAGAAACAAAGAGAACCAAAAATTAGATTCCAAAGTTTGTATAATTTTATCAATTCTTAATAAATGTACTTTATTAAGTATGTCATTTAAGAGGATGCTCTTTTGAGAAACAAAGAGATCGAAATTTAGATTCCAGAAGCTTGTATAATTTTATCAACTCTTACTCATAAATTTCTTAATGATAAATTGAAACGTCATATATCTTTGGAGAAGACTTCTATGGCAATGTGTTGTTATATATTTTGTATTTCTATCAAGGTTCAAAATTTCCATATTCTTTTTTCAATTAATATTTCAAAATTTTTTAATGATAAATGGAAACGTCATATATCTTTGGAGAAGACTTTTATGGCAATGTGTTGTTATATATTTTGTATTTCTATCAAGGTTCAAAATTTCCATATTCTTTTTTCAATTAATATTTCATATTGGATACAAGAATATGTATGTGATTTTTTAAATAAAAATATATTTTTAAAATATTAATATATTTTTTGTGCTCAATATTTTATTGATTTTATTAATTATTTAATTTAATTTTGTAATTAAATTTCTTTTCTTGTGTTTTATCTCAATGTACATGTTTCCGGTTAGGATAGGTAATTAGACATAATATTTCTAACATATACAGATAGTTAGATTTTAGAAATTTTAATGTTATTTTTCTAATTTAATTGATATTAAATTTATTCCAATATGTTAGGTGGAAGCTATACCAAATGAGAGCATTTAAATGTTATTTTTCTATTTTAATTGATATTAAATTTATTCCAATATGTTAGGTGGAAGCTATACCAAATGAAAGCAAGTCCAACGGGGACTTGCCATTAAATGATTCTAGCTTGTTGTCGCTGGAATTTTTTTTCCAACAATTAACATGCTAATTTGAACCATAAGGATATTGTTTAAGATGGTGTTATAATAAAATAATCAACTATAAATCTAAATTTAAGATGAATTCGCATATACACTTCAAAGCTATTGAATAAAGTTAAGATGAATTTTCATATACATTTCAAAGTTATTGAATAAAGTTAAGATGAATTTGCATATACATTTCAAAGTTATTGCATGTTATTCAAGCTACTTTTTATTGAGAGTAGAATTATATATATATATATATTAACAAAAAAACAAATGTTATAGAAATATTCAAACAAATTAAGTGATTATGTATGATTGTATGTTATTAATACTAATGTAGATCCATCTTACATCTATTAATCACTAAGTGGAATAAAGGTCAATTGCAACACCAATTTATTTGTGACTAAAAGATTGAGATTTAGATGGATTTATGTGAGTTTATTTTCTTATGACTATTATGGATGATGAAAAAATAAAACTTTATGAACTTTATTTTTCAATTGAATTTATAAGGATTACAATACACTACACATCTCTCCTATACCATGTTTAAAGTGCACATGTTTACTCTTGCTGGGCAAATGAAATATGGAGTGCATAACCCTTTACCAATTGTGTTTTTGAATAATAATAATATATTATCATGGTTGTGATGGAATGAATAGCCATATTATCAATGCCTTGGACATGAACATTGGTTTTTTTCCCTTGGAAAAATATGGAGTGCATAACCCTTTACTAATTGTGTTTTTGAATAATAGTAATATATTATCATGGTTGTGATGGAATGAATAGCCATATTATCAATGCCTTGGACATGAACATTAGTTTTTTTTACCTTGGAAAAATTTGGGGAGATCAACCCCGAAGGGAATCTTTTAAAGCCCGTCAGCGAGACTAGTAGGGCCTAACCCCAAGGGCATCAAGGAGAATTGCTCGTGTGACCTCCCGATCGGGGAGGTACTTAACAACGAGGACTCAAATATTTGAGCTAACCCTTGGGGCTTGGAAATGAACATTAGTTGTTTTAAATTCTAGTGAATATAATTCATCTGTGGGAACAAATTTTGATCTCTTCTATGAATCATAGGAAACTACACTCAATCATTCCCAACAAAGAACAAATGTTATACTGAATTTATTACTTCACACAACCTTTACATTTAAACTTTATCTAGAAAAACAAAATGTTTTAGAGGTAGAAATTTAGAAGGAAGCATTAGAAACTCCTATTGATTCCATCTAGTTGTACTACCATCTTAGATCACAAATTGCTCTTGCATTTAGTCAAAGTAGAGTATCATCCCTTAAGACATAAAAATCCATTATATTTTCTTAGAAAGAAGTTTAGAATATGAATACAAAAAAACCTCATGATTGTCATTTTTATAAGTCGTATTGAATGTAGAAGACTCTTTGGGGCTTTGCCATGCCAATTAATTCATTATAGATTCAACTTGATTTTTTGTGTAGCAAATATATCTTTATAGAAAAACATTTTGAGGGAAATTACACATGCATTTATTCTTTTCAAATTAGTTTTTGTATCATGAGCATGGTCTTGATTTCAATTATGTGTGCCAATGTTTCTATATAAATAGTTTCATCTCGTAGACTTTAGTTAATTTATAGCTTTTATCTTCTCATGCCAAATTCTTTAATTCAGTTTTAATTCAACTCGGCATACAATATTAGAGCTAAACAATTCCATTAAAGTCATTATGCCTTCATCATGAAAGATTCAAAATAGATAGTGTTGATCCATAACATGCACTTGGGATAGATTCCCTTTGGACCCTTTATGGGTGACTAATGAACCCCAAGATTGCATATTCATATTTAAAACTATGTATTTATATTATATTAAATTATATAATTCAATATTATTTTTATCATTTCAATCACAATTGGACATAAACATGTTTTACCCATTTATTTGTGTTTCTTACCTATCCAAGCTCGCAAATAGTTTAGTTGTTGTACTATATTAATGCAAAAATCTAATTAATACTGTACTTTTGTGCTATTCATTACTAAATTTAGTTAGTTCATTTTTATGATGTGTTTCTTATGATATGCTTTATTTTAATGAAACATAGAAAACAAATTGATATTGTATATTAAAATGACATAAGTTTGAGTGCCAATGGAAAACAATGTGGGCCTAATAATACCCACCTAGCATATAATTTAAACTAAAGAAAGCATTAAGATATGATAAGAGATTGAGTAAACCTAGAATAATGCTGGTATAATAAATACCCATAGTCCAAGTTTCTACTCTCCATTTCTTAGGTTAAGAAAGAGATGCTTCATGTTATATCATTTGTACATCATTTATACTCTATCAAAATTAACTTGGGTGTTTAGTGACTTTCATTAAATTCACTCACCAAAAATAATCGTGTATAGTATGGAATTTGAGCTTTGGTACTCACATATGATTATACCCTTGAAGGTTCCTGGAACTATTCACCCATGCTTGACCCACCTTATGATTATATGGTAGCTCTCAAATTATATGTCACCTTCCAAGAGCTAGTTTCGCCCTGGTATAGACATGGGACACCATTGGGATGTTTAACATTATGGTGAGTTCTTTGATTCCTTGTTACCCCATTGGTATCATACCCTTGGTTGCCAGTTTGCCTCATTTCTTTTTCCATTCGGTCACTTTTTTGGTGCATTTCCTAAGTTCACTAAACCATTTGAGGGCACAAACCCTTAATATGGGTCCATCATTACTTAGGATGCCTTAAATAAGGTTCGTAGCTATTTAAATATGTTTGGTAGTTGTTATTTAGTGGTATATTTTAGTCAAATATCCAATATTTATTGATTTCTTCCTATTGATCATACCATAAATTTGCTTTAAATGGTATCACGAATGTGAATTAGCAAGTCTGATAATAGAGGGACATTTTGGGCCTAAATGACCTGCAATCTCATTGTAACCAAATCGACAACGTGTAACCAAAATACATAACACGCTACTTTTATAGGATTATGACACTTATTGGAACATGAGAATGTTTCAAGTGAACTTCACAAGTTCACGTAGTTATTAAGTTAAAGGTTCCAATCAGAAATTTATGTTAGGATAGTTAGACATTTAGGAGTTAGTTATGCTCAACTTGGTCTAATGTGTCTATTAGGTAGAATCATGTTTCTTTATTATGCATTATTTGCATCATAACCTGATGGCCATGATGTATTCTAGACATAAAGTAATCTAAAGGCTTACATCCTCCTCGATATTAATGACTATTGATCCATGACTTAACACCCAATCGGTCCATAACGTCGATTTAAAGAGCATGGGGAGTCACTGTTAATAATGATTTCATGAGAAATATCTTATGTAAAGTTCTTTCCTCTTTCAGTAGTTAAATTTCCTCTAGCGGCCACATTGACTCGGGATGTGGAGTATTTCCCTCTTTGAGGGTTTCAGCCACATAAAATACTAGAGCTATGATATTTGATCTAGTTGTGTGAGTAGTTATTGAAGGTGGTTGGCTTATATGGAATGAATTATCATCCTGAACATGTATCATAGCATGTTCAAAGAGCTACTCTTTTTGTTGATCGTTATCTTGAGCTTGTGTTGCCATTTCTAATATTAATTATTTCCATACATTTTTTTCCTAAACAATTTATTCCATTATGTCTAGAGAATTGGTTTTTGTTAATAACATCTTTCCTTTCATAAATAAAGATGTCTATTTTCCCAAGATACAATTTTTTTCATTATGTCATGAGATTACCATTTAATTATACTTAAAAATAATAATTATAGAGTTAGTTTTCCATTTTTCTGTGTATATTCTTAGTTTGATACTCTTTATAATTTACATTTTCCCTTTTCCCCGCACTCTATAAAATCTGGCAAATTAGAAGCAGTGTTGAAAATATTTTTCTTAACAACATATTCTCTTAGTACTGTGCTCTATGTGATCTCAAAAAATAAAAAAATAAAGGGAGAACTTGTATTTTTTAGGCAAGTTAATTGATATTTAACCTCATTGTTGTTGAGAATTAGATTTTTTTATTTGTTTTTTACAAAAAATTGTTTTATTTTGGATAAGTATTTTTTTTTTGTAAGCATGCACTCTGAGGCAAAGTTCCAACAACACCAACAGCAACAATCCTGTCCTCCACTCCACTACTATTAGTATGTGTTTTGCACTATCTCACTTGGTTAAAAGTTACTTTATATAGTAAGAGGTCTTGAGTTAAATCTCTTTTTAAGTTACATTTTACAATTCTTGTAAGCTTAAGTTATGTAACGTGCATTTTGCGCATATATATATATATATATATCACATCCAACTTTCATTTATAAATTAACTTCATTGTAAAAGTGTTTATCACTTGTTTTATAAAACTAGGTGACTTCATAAAGTAGTTATTTGTATACGTGAGCTTATAGGTAAAGTTAGTGAGGATATTTTTATTATTAAATTTTCACCTCATCTATAACCATACACGTGTACTTATCATTTGGTTATTTTTTATCACTATTGCCTTTTTTTTTTTAATGACATAACCTTCATATTTCAAGCCCATTTTTAGAGTTTTTTTAAATATTCAATTTTTTCCACAGATGTCCATTTAGCTAGTCATTTTCAACTTTTGAAACCATATTATATATATTTGGATATGGCCACTTCAAGTTCAATTTTTTCGAGAGATGTCCATTTAGCTAATCAATTTTAACTTTTCAAACCATATTATATATATTTTGATATGGCCACTCCAAATGAACTTTTCCTTACTAGTGTTGTAACATGATTAGTTTTGATTAAACTACATGATCAAAAACATTTTGCTTATATATATATATATATTACATGCAACTTTCATTTATAAAGTAACTTCTTTGTAAAAGTGTTTATCACTTGTTTTATAAAAGTAGGTAAAGTAATGTATTTGTATAAGTGAGCTTATACGTAAAGTTAGTGAGGGTTTTTTAATTATTAAATTTTCACATCATCTACAACCATACACGTGAACTTCTACTTACCATTTGGTTATTTGTTATCATTATTGTCTTTTTTTTAATGACATAACCTTCATATTTCAAGCCCATTTTTAGAGTTTTTTTAAATATTCAATTTTTTCCACAGATGTCCATTTAGCTAGTCATTTTCAACTTTTGAAACCATATTATATATATTTGGATATGGCCACTTCAAGTTCAATTTTTTCCAGAGATGTCCATTTAGCTAATCAATTTTAACTTTTCAAACCATATTATATATATTTTGATATGGCCACTCCAAATGAACTTTTCCTTACTAGTGTTGTAACATGATTAGTTTTGATTAAACTACATGATCATAAACATTTTGCTTATATATATATATATATTACATGCAACTTTCATTTATAAAGTAACTTCTTTGTAAAAGTGTTTATCACTTGTTTTGTAAAAGTAGGTAAAGTAATGTATTTGTATAAGTGAGCTTATACGTAAAGTTAGTGAGGGTTTTTTAATTATTAAATTTTCACATCATCTACAACCATACACGTGAACTTCTACTTACCATTTGGTTATTTGTTATCATTATTGCCTTTTTTTTAATGACATAACCTTCATATTTGAAACCCACTTTTAGAGCTTTTTCAAATATTCAATTTTTTCTAGAGATGTCCATTTACCTAGTCAATTTCAACTTTTGAAACCATATTATATATATTTTGATATGGCCGCTCCAAGTGAACTTTGTCTTACTCGTGTTGTAACATGATTAGTTTTGATTAAACTGGGTGATCAAACAATTTCTACAATGTATTCTCTGGAATGATTGGATCTCTTAAGATTCACTAGCCAAAAAACATGTAGCCATATGGCTTCATTGTTTTCACCTCATTTGATTGATAGTTTTTCTTCAGCATGAATTTGTATTTTGTGTAATTGTTGTATGAATAATATAATCCGTGGACAATACATTTTTCCGTGAACGGTTTAGGTTTCAAAACTGATAAGTAGGGTTTATCATTAGGATTTAACTAAAATAGACAAAAAAAAATCCATAAAAATAGTCCAACAATGCTGTTAAAACTGTAATTTTTTTGTGTGTGACATAGAATGCAAGGTAGGGGTGGTGTTCTAATGGTTTCTTATTCTAGTTGTTATTCCTAAGGCTGGATCAAGTTCATGATCCACTGATCCAACTCATGATCTAACTCAAAGAGAAAGACTAAGCCAAAGCCCTCTCCTACACCCAAAAAGAGCTCTCGAGTAGCAACTTCCCCACAGGGTAAGATTTTCCAAGATTAAATTTTGGCTACCACAATGTTGTTAAAACTTCAATTTTTCAGTGTGACATAGAATGAACAAACTCAATTTTGAACAAACTCAATTTTGGCCAAACAACAAAAGACAATATTGATTATGATTTATTTCTCACATTTTGTAGAGAATAATATTTTGGCCATTTGGAAGAGGCAGACAAGTTCTTGGAATAATAGAAAGAAAAATGTATTATAGATATGTTATGTCCATAACTAATAAATCTCCCCACAAGACAATTACATCTCTCCAACTCTCTTTCCGGAATTTCTATGGTCCTGTATGGGGTCTCTCCAAACCAAATGCCAACAACTTGTATTTATTTCCTAAATGGTTGAAGTCTCTCTCTCCAGGCCGAAGTTTGGATTTTGTGTACATCCATGTTGGTCCTCTAGTAATCATTTCCACAGTTTATTATCAGATGAATTGATCAACTATATTGATTGTTAGGGAGATGGAAAGTTCCAAGGCAAAATAATGATCAGTGATGGGTCAATTATAACTCATTTATATGAATAAGTGGCACTAATTCCTACTGCACATGTTGATGGAAGATGATTTTATGGTTGGGTAAAGCTTGGATCTCTAAGCTGTCTCACATTTCAATATTTCAATATAGTTTGTTTTGGTATAGGGCTCATAAACTCATGGAGCAATTGAGCTCTGGACACCATTCTTTAATAAAGAATCTATGTGGTGAGAAAACTCATACCCTGGAAGAATGGATTTATGTATTCGCAATTGACCCATTGGCAATTTTGTTCACAGTAAATGGCAATCATAAAAATTTTACTTATTTTTTCTCTACTACTCTTTCTCTTGCTGAGTTTCATTTGCAACATGTGGTGCAATTACTTCTTTAGAATCCTTGTATCATATCAGATTATGGAATGTCTAAAAAAACACATCTCTATAAACCTATAATAAGTTGTTATATTCTCTTCTTTTAATTATTAAACAATCAGAACTCAAATTCAAATGTTAAGCTTTACTAACTTCTTTTTGAGTGAAATTATTTCTACAATATATTGTTAAACTTTATGTTATTCATCTTGTTTTTACAATTATATGAATATGACAAGAGTTTTAAGGCTTTTGGTGTTTGGAATCCATTTGCAACAGTAAAACACAAACCTAAAAATGATTTAATTATAAAATTTACTAAATAAAAATTTGTAAAAAAACATTAAACAAAATATGGAATGAGATATTACATGGCATCTGCATTTTCTATCAGATTTGCAAAACTAGAATGTATATAAAAGCTTCCTGTTTTGAAATTAAACTTTAAACCTCTTCCCAATAACTCAAGATTGATAGAATGTATATTATAACTTTAAATTTTACAAATTAAACTTTATCCCTGATCATTTGATTATATGTATATAAACTAAAATTTTAAAATTAAATTTGTTATCTTTTTAATTTACAAAATTATAACTTTAATTACATACATTTAAATTTTTTCTTTAATTTTACGGGTTTTCGAATAGGTAATATTTTGTATATTAATAGAAACGCTCATAGTGCCGATCTTATAGGCAACGGTAGTTAGTTTATATTCCGTTTGTGTGGAAAAATTAAATGTTCAATAAATATTCAGGTTTGTGTAGAAAAACTAACTTCGTTATCTTCCTTGTGTTTCTTGAAATTTAACATTTACTCGTTTAATAGTACTGCGAGGAAATGGTGATGAGGCAACCTTATACAGACTTACCATTCAGTTAATATTTTCCTGGAATTTCCCTCGTTTCATGTCCAGCTGACACCCACAAGACTTCTCTACCCTTCAAAATAAGCACCGCATCAAACCTGCATGCAAGACTTCTTTGTCCTGCAAAACCTCTACAATCCCCACATTAAACATGCATGCAAACAAAGAGACCGAATCCCCTTTATGTTTCTATTCCTCATTACACGTTGGTTGCGTGAGACTACAAATATATATACGCATCAACTTTTGCAGATATTTATTTGTGTAGCCATTTACTGATCAATTGCAGCAGAAATGGGTTACAGGCTTACCGTGGAAAGGTTTGTGTGTATAATTCTTGCTACTGTGCTGTCTGCTCATCATCAGTTTGTGTTGGGTGAGTTTGACTACAAAGATGCTCTGCATAAATCTATTCTGTTTCTGGAGGCTCAACGTTCAGGGAAACTGTCCAGCAGTAGCAACAGGATAAGCTGGAGAGGAGATTCTGCTCTAACAGACGGACAAATCCAAAATGTAATAACAATATCTTCTCATTTTGGTATTGCCATCTGTTCCGGATTGTTTTAGAAACGTTGTTTCCTGAATGTTTTAGAAGTGTTGTTAATCATACCCAAAATGCCAAAATAACGACGCTGATCTTATCAATGCGAAAATAACGAGGGTATCTATTTTGGCGAAAACAATTAATACTCCACCCACAACTTATTTAGATCAAACAATTGATCTCTCGGAATTGATTTCTCAGCACTATCAGATTTCAGGATATTCTGAAAATATACAATTAAGTTATTAACATAAAGATCCCCGCAACCCACCTACAATGTGAATTCTTACTCCAATATTTAGAGTTATGAGTTTGCAACAGCTTGATTTCTATCAACATTCTCTGTCCATATAAATTAGGAAATGATTATTTGGTGCAGATCTTCAAGAAGTCTGGAAAGATACAATGATGTTCAACATGGCTTTTACTGTGTATTTATGTAGGTGGATTTGGTGGGCGGTTACTACGACGCTGGGGATAATGTGAAGTATGGGTTTCCGATGGCATTCACCGTTACCATGTTGGCATGGGGAGCCCTTCAGTACAGAGATGAACTTGCAGCAGCGGGAGAGTTGGAGAACGTTAGGGATGCCATTAAGTGGGGAACTGATTATTTCATCAAAGCAAGCGCCACCGAAAACCAGCTGTGGGTTCAGGTGAGTTAATTACCATCCCAACTAAATTTACTCATGGATCACAACAAAATTTACTAAGGATCACACCAAATAGCAATTATGAATTTAGTTATGGTTTTGTTTTTAGGTGGGAGATCCAACTGCAGACCATAACTGTTGGGAGAACCCAGAGAGGATGGACACTCCAAGGACTTTGTACAGAATAGATACATCCACTCACGGGACAGAAATTGCAGCAGAGACTGCTGCAGCATTGGCCGCTTCCTCCGTCGTCTTTGCAGCCATTGACAAACCTTATTCCATTCTCCTACTCCAAAGAGCTACTTCGGTATAACATTATGCGTACTCTAAAATCACTTATACTGTTTTATTGCTTTAAAACAGCGATCGCAGATTTGAGCGATATTGAGATATTTTAGAGGAAGGCTAATGGTTTAATTTCTTTTCACTATTATATTCTACTCTTAGAATTTAGAATCTAGATAACTTTAGTAATTAAAACAAACATATGATAGGAATTTCTTTTCACCGTTCTGTTCTATTCTGTTCTTGGAATTTGCAGTCTAGATAAATTTAGTAATTAAAACATGTGATCGGTCATATTTGTTTGTGGATGAATGTTTTTCATAACTTTTATTTTAAATTTAATTTAATGTCTTTATTTTTGGAATATTTTGGGATCAGAAAAATATGGGTGAGATTACTTATTTGAGGTTTCTTACGTTTTTTATGATTCCAAAATATTCCAAAAATCTCTTTAAAATGCCCATTTTTAACATGCCTATAAAATTCGTGTCTTAGATTCAAAATTGAAAATTAGTTTAATGAATTGTCTTCTCCAACATTTTAAAATACTCATATAATTGAATACTAATTTAGTACAGCTCTTTCGTTCATGTGTTAGATTCAAAATTGAAAATTAATTTAATGAATTTTCTTCTCCAACTTTTTATGATACTCATGTAATTGAATATGTCATTTAGTACAGCTCTTTCGTTTTGCTGACCAGTACCGGGGAACATATCATGGAGAATGCCCTTTCTATTGCTCTGTCTCAGGCTATGATGTATCTTTCCTTAACATTATAAATTTTACTTCCTTTTTCACTTCACACTATTATTTATTTAAACTACAGAGTGAGTAACTTCTTGAAGTCTTCTTATTCCTCTACTATCTAACTTACAGGACGAGCTTGCATGGGCAGCAGTGTGGCTATATAGAGCAACTGGATTGCCATATTATACCAAATACATACTCCACCAGAATTTTTGTACTTCCAATGAGTATGAGTTCAATTGGGATCTCAAATGTGCAGGAGTTCAAATCCACCTATCTAGTGTAAGTCCATATTCACATAAACATATGAATCACCAAATGTTCAATTGAGAAAAAGTTTAAGACTCACCACTTGACCTTCAACTGACCACATCTTCATAAAATTAATAAACCTGGCAGCTATATTTCTCCGGAGAAACCAACCTGGAAGTTTTCAGAGGCCAAGCAGAAGTGTTCCTCTGCTCAGTTCTTCCACAAAGTCCTCAATTCAAAAATTCCATCACACCTGGTAAATGGAAGTTTCTCCCTATCATGCTCCGAGTTTCAAAATTAATCTCATTAACAGTGTTTGTATCTGTTGAGTTTCAAAATTAAGCTCATCAACAGTGTTTGTATCTGTTGCACTTGTACAGGAGGTTTGTTGTTTGTCAGAGATGGTGCAAATACACAATATGCTACAGGCACATCATTCCTTGTATCAGTTTACAGTGACTTACTGTCACGATATAAGCAATACCTGCAATGTGGCGATCAAACATATGAACCAAGCATTCTTATTGCATTTGCCAAACAACAAGTACATATACATATTATAATTTTTCAAGTGTTGCAAAATATTTAATTAATGAGGAGAAGAATTGAGCACACTTGTATATCCATTCCAGCTTTCTCAGAGTATAAGAGATTCAAAGTTAAATAAATTTGATTTGTTTTTTCATATCATAATTTCAAAAAACCAGCAAATTAGTAGCTAACAAATCCACTTTGTATATGTAAATTGCAGGTGGATTACATTTTGGGCAAGAATCCTGCTCGTATGTCTTTCATGGTGGGTTTTGGCGACAAATATCCACAGCAAGCTCACCACAGAGGGTCCTCCATAGTTTCGATATACGAGGATTCCAGAAAGATATCATGTACCGAAGGTTTCACTTTGTGGTTCAACAGAGATGCACCAAACCCAAATGAATTAACAGGTGCAGTTGTGGGAGGGCCTGATCGCTATGACGGGTTTGAGGATAGCAGGGCTGATTCCACCAAGCTTGAGCCCACAACGTATACCAATGCTCCTCTGGTGGGAGTCCTGGCTAAGCTCCAAAGCAACATCATGGAATAATCGACATAACAGGGTCGATTCGTGCAAGCTTGAGCCCACAACTTATATCAATGATCCTCTTGTAGGAGTCCTGCCTAAGATCCGCAGCATCAGCCTGGAATCACGGACCTAAGTTCAAAATGTTATGCTAGTAATATCTTTTGCTAAGTCTGTATTCTATATGCAAATCAAAGTCGATGGTAATATATATGAATTTTGGTATTTCTGGGCTCCATAATTGCTTTTTTTCATTTCATCCTGTTGAATCCTATAATCAGATTGAAGACTTGTTTTTACATCTTAGATCCCATATGCAGATTGAAAATTCTTCTATTTTTAAATAGTAGTGATATTAGCTTAGAATAACATGGTGTATGAGAGTCTCGAAAGATTCTGTGCCATCGTGTTATATATGTGAGCATATAGGGAATGTGTGATCATAGGATTTTTGTTCCATGATGTTATATAGGAGCATTTAGGAATGTGTAATCATAGGATTTATTTGTTTATTAATGTATAGATTGCTCTTGGATTTGCACGAGCCGGGAATTTGCACTTGGTTATAATGTATATCTGTTTTAAATAATATGAATATATTATAATTTCTTTTAATGGTGTTTAACTTTAAAATACAAGTAGGGAGGATGGATAATTTGAATATAGGTTGGAAATTTATAGATATCCTACAACAAATATTGGAGTATATGAGCATTGCGGAATATAGATTTTGATTTGTGTTCAGTTTACAAAATATGCAAGTGATATAAATGTTGTATAAAAGTATATGTACTGTGACAAAGAAATAGATATCTTGATAAAGAAATATACTTTGTTAAGATGGGAGAATAGAGATTTAGTACTGATATAGAAATTTCAAGAATAGGGTTCAAGTACAAAATATAAGTAGGGAGAGATGGACCACTTGAATATAGGTTGGGAATTCATAGATATCATATAACAAACATTAGACTATATGAGCGTTATGAAATACAGACTTTGGTTTGTGTTTAGATTATGTTTTTTAAAGAATGTATATTGATATCACCACTGTGTATAAAATTATATGTATGTGATAAATAAATAGACATTGTTAAGACGCTGATACTTTCTAACTCCATCATGTAGACATTGCTAAAATGACATCCAGATAGAGAAACAACCATCCACTAGATTTCGTGGGTACCCAACCATTGTACTTTGCTTCATTAGGATGTCCCTTCATGTACATGGTTCATTCAACTTCTTGCACTTCCTATATTATACAACCAATATGGTCCATTCAAGTGTTTCCAACCAACACATGTCTCGCTCCTAGTGTTAACGAACTTCCTAATAGAGACGATAGAACTAAACTAGACAACTCCTCTATATGGCCACACCCTCCTATAGATTTCCCTTTGTTTTCTCTACAATATGATTTATTATTGGTTTATTATAGTTTGTAAATGTTTTTATCTTTTATTTTGTTTTATTTGATTGTATATAATGAATTTTTACAATTTTGCATAGTTTCCAATTAATTTGATGACAATTATTTCCATTCCAAATTTATTTATTTTTCATATCATTTGATCTAATTTATTTCCTATTATTTCATAAAAGTGCCAAAAAATTGATTGAAAAATTCTTGGTAACGAGATCCAAATCAAAGAGTTCAAAGCGTTGATCACATGGGTGTTTTTAAAGATTTTGATTAAATCCATATGCAAGTAATTTGAATCTGGATCATGTATACACACTGCTAATATAATTTTATGAGCTCTCAATTCCTTAAATCTAGATCTAGAGGAATTGTTGATAGATTATTTGTATTTGGATCTGGATAAGGTAAATTATGTCTAAAAAGAACTTTCATAACTTACATCATATATATTAGGATTTGGATCAAACTTAATATATCATTATTTGAAATTTCCAAATCCTTGATACTGGACATCCAAATCCAAAGCTTTCTTTCACCTAATATTTCATAGATTTGAAATAACATGGTGGACAATGAAATGAATCTAACCAAATTTTGAGTGCATTTATGATGACATGTAATATGACATGTCATATTACATGTCATCCCATATGGTCAATGACTGATTTAATTTATTAAGCATACTAATGACTTGGTATGACGACATATACATTGACATGGTAGTTTTGACATAGGTGTTAAAAGTATTCAGATTTCATGAATTCATTGTATCTGGATAAGTAATGATTTAATGGAATTTATTGTGGTGTTATGCATTCTAAATTTTATTTTCTATCTAACTATATAGAACTAGGAATTTGTTTTGAATTTTTCATATGTACTATTTGTATATGGATCCCGATAATTTATTTTTTCACTTCATTCTTCCTAATTCCATATTATTCATTTCCACTTCAAGTACCTGGATAAAGGATTTTATATTATTATTTGGATATTGACAATCCATATATGGATTAAATTTTATGGGCCTTACACAAGTCTTATGGATATCGAGGTATCCGCTTTGTTTTTCACATTCAAATTGTTTTGTTTAGTCCATGTTACCTGTGAAGTTCTTCTCCATGTTAGATAAAACTACTCAGCTATTCGTGGGCTAACCAATGGATTATTAGAGATAATCATGTATGGAATCTACTAGACACTGGCATGCTTTTGCTGATGTGTCATCTACCATAGTATTTCTATCCATTACATATTTTCAGATCCCAAATTTTTGTATACTAGTCTAGTATATGATTAAGATTAAAAGAATACATTGTAGTCCATATTGCATAATATTGTGCAAATGAATTATGTTAGGTGAAGGATAACTTATAAACTCTTTGTAACCATTTCACCCAATGAATATGGGATTAATATTTGAATCTATTATTTGTTTATGATTACTTGCGTAAATATAAAATTATTTAACTATTAACATACTAGCTATTACTTTCTGTACATTTGGAAAATATTTTTCAGACTGAAATAATATGAATGATAAAGAAAATATAAAGAATAAGAGAATACAATAAATAATAGAAAAATAAAAAGAAAAAAACCTACTTGCATACAAATAAACACTACTACATATTCAAAATCTTGAATCAAATGCAAATATATGTATAACAAATTACAATTTGTTACTAACCATAAGAATTTGAAAAATGGAAAATTATATCGACATCATTGTTTGAAAGGAATAATAGTATGCTTTTATCCAACATTTTTCATAAGAAATATTAAAATTATACTTGGAAAGTGGAATTTGTTGTAACGAAAAGAAGATAAAATTGAATGTACTTTATTAATTATGTCATTTAAGAGGAAGTTCTTTTGAGAAACAAAGAGAACCAAAATTTAGATTCCAAAGTTTGTATAATTTTATCAATTCTTAATAAATGTACTTTATTAAGTATGTCATTTAAGAGGATGCTCTTTTGAGAAACAAAGAGATCGAAATTTAGATTCCAGAAGCTTGTATAATTTTATCAACTCTTACTCATAAATTTCTTAATGATAAATTGAAACGTCATATATCTTTGGAGAAGACTTCTATGGCAATATGTTGTTATATATTTTGTATTTCTATCAAGGTTCAAAATTTCCATATTCTTTTTTCAATTAATATTTCAAAATTTTTTAATGATAAATGGAAACGTCATATACCTTTGGAGAAGACTTTTATGGCAATGTGTTGTTATATATTTTGTATTTCTATCAAGGTTCAAAATTTCCATATTCTTTTTTCAATTAATATTTCATATTGGATACAAGAATATGTATGTGATTTTTTAAATAAAAATATATTTTTAAAATATTAATATATTTTTTGTGCTCAATCTTTTATTGATTTTATTAATTATTTAATTTAATTTTGTAATTAATTTTCTTTTCTTGTGTTTTATCTCAATGTACATGTTTCCGGTTAGGATAGGTAATTAGACATAATATTTCTAACATATACAGATAGTTAGATTTTAGAAATTTTAATGTTATTTTTCTAATTTAATTGATATTAAATTTATTCCAATATGTTAGGTGGAAGCTATACCAAATGAGAGCATTTAAATGTTATTTTTCTATTTTAATTGATATTAAATTTATTCCAATATGTTAGGTGGAAGCTATACCAAATGAAAGCAAGTCCAACGGGGACTTGCCATTAAATGATTCTAGCTTGTTGTCGCTGGAATTTTTTTTCCAACAATTAACATGCTAATTTGAACCATAAGGATATTGTTTAACATGGTGTTATAATAAAATAATCAACTATAAATCTAAATTTAAGATGAATTCGCATATACACTTCAAAGCTATTGAATAAAGTTAAGATGAATTTTCATATACATTTCAAAGTTATTGAATAAAGTTAAGATGAATTTGCATATACATTTCAAAGTTATTGCATGTTATTCAAGCTACTTTTTATTGAGAGCAGAATTTTATATATATATATATATATGACAAAAAAACAAATGTTATAGAAATATTCAAACAAATTAAGTGATTATGTATGATTGTATGTTATTAATACTAATGTAGATCCATCTTACATCTATTAATCACTAAGTGGAATAAAGGTCAATTGCAACACCAATTTATTTGTGACTAAAAGATTGAGATTTAGATGGATTTATGTGAGTTTATTTTCTTATGACTATTATGGATGATGAAAAAATAAAACTTTATGAACTTTATTTTTCAATTGAATTTATAAGGATTACAATACACTACACATCTCTCCTATACCATGTTTAAAGTGCACATGTTTACTCTTGCTGGGCAAATGAAATATGGAGTGCATAACCCTTTACCAATTGTGTTTTTGAATAATAATAATATATTATCATGGTTGTGATGGAATGAATAGCCATATTATCAATGCCTTGGACATGAACATTGGTTTTTTTCCCTTGGAAAAATATGGAGTGCATAACCCTTTACTAATTGTGTTTTTGAATAATAGTAATATATTATCATGGTTGTGATGGAATGAATAGCCATATTATCAATGCCTTGGACATGAACATTAGTTTTTTTTACCTTGGAAAAATTTGGGGAGATCAACCCCGAAGGGAATCTTTTAAAGCCCGTCAGCGAGACTAGTAGGGCCTAACCCCAAGGGCATCAAGGAGAATTGCTCGTGTGACCTCCCGATCGGGGAGGTACTTAACAACGAGGACTCAAATATTTGAGCTAACCCTTGGGGCTTGGAAATGAACATTAGTTGTTTTAAATTCTAGTGAATATAATTCATCTGTGGGAACAAATTTTGATCTCTTCTATGAATCATAGGAAACTACACTCAATCATTCCCAACAAAGAACAAATGTTATACTGAATTTATTACTTCACACAACCTTTACATTTAAACTTTATCTAGAAAAACAAAATGTTTTAGAGGTAGAAATTTAGAAGGAAGCATTAGAAACTCCTATTGATTCCATCTAGTTGTACTACCATCTTAGATCACAAATTGCTCTTGCATTTAGTCAAAGTAGAGTATCATCCCTTAAGACATAAAAATCCATTATATTTTCTTAGAAAGAAGTTTAGAATATGAATACAAAAAAACCTCATGATTGTCATTTTTATAAGTCGTATTGAATGTAGAAGACTCTTTGGGGCTTTGCCATGCCAATTAATTCATTATAGATTCAACTTGATTTTTTGTGTAGCAAATATATCTCTATAGAAAAACATTTTGAGGGAAATTACACATGCATTTATTCTTTTCAAATTAGTTTTTGTATCATGAGCATGGTCTTGATTTCAATTATGTGTGCCAATGTTTCTATATAAATAGTTTCATCTCGTAGACTTTAGTTAATTTATAGCTTTTATCTTCTCATGCCAAATTCTTTAATTCAGTTTTAATTCAACTCGGCATACAATATTAGAGCTAAACAATTCCATTAAAGTCATTATGCCTTCATCATGAAAGATTCAAAATAGATAGTGTTGATCCATAACATGCACTTGGGATAGATTCCCTTTGGACCCTTTATGGGTGACTAATGAACCCCAAGATTGCATATTCATATTTAAAACTATGTATTTATATTATATTAAATTATATAATTCAATATTATTTTTATCATTTCAATCACAATTGGACATAAACATGTTTTACCCATTTATTTGTGTTTCTTACCTATCCAAGCTCGCAAATAGTTTAGTTGTTGTACTATATTAATGCAAAAATCTAATTAATACTGTACTTTTGTGCTATTCATTACTAAATTTAGTTAGTTCATTTTTATGATGTGTTTCTTATGATATGCTTTATTTTAATGAAACATAGAAAACAAATTGATATTGTATATTAAAATGACATAAGTTTGAGTGCCAATGGAAAACAATGTGGGCCTAATAATACCCACCTAGCATATAATTTAAACTAAAGAAAGCATTAAGATATGATAAGAGATTGAGTAAACCTAGAATAATGCTGGTATAATAAATACCCATAGTCCAAGTTTCTACTCTCCATTTCTTAGGTTAAGAAAGAGATGCTTCATGTTATATCATTTGTACATCATTTATACTCTATCAAAATTAACTTGGGTGTTTAGTGACTTTCATTAAATTCACTCACCAAAAATAATCGTGTATAGTATGGAATTTGAGCTTTGGTACTCACATATGATTATACCCTTGAAGGTTCCTGGAACTATTCACCCATGCTTGACCCACCTTATGATTATATGGTAGCTCTCAAATTATATGTCACCTTCCAAGAGCTAGTTTCGCCCTGGTATAGACATAGGACACCATTGCGATGTTTAACATTATGGTGAGTTCTTTGATTCCTTGTTACCCCATTGGTATCATACCCTTGGTTGCCAGTTTGCCTCATTTCTTTTTCCATTCGGTCACTTTTTTGGCCCATTTCCTAACTTCACTAAACCATTTGAGGGCACAAACCCTTAATATGGGTCCATCATTACTTAGGATGCCTTAAATAAGGTTCGTAGCTATTTAAATATGTTTGGTAGTTGTTATTTAGTGGTAAATTTTAGTCAAATATCCAATATTTATTGATTTCTTCCTATTGATCATACCATAAATTTGCTTTAAATGGTATCACGAATGTGAATTAGCAAGTCTGATAATAGAGGGACATTTTGGGCCTAAATGACCTACAATCTCATTGTAAACAAATCGACAACGTGTAACAAAAATACATAACACGCTACTTTTATAGGATTATGACACTTATTGGAACATGAGAATGTTTCAAGTGAACTTCACAAGTTCACGTAGTTATTAAGTTAAAGGTTCCAATCAGAAATTTATGTTAGGATAGTTAGACATTTAGGAGTTAGTTATGCTCAACTTGGTCTAATGTGTCTATTAGGTAGAATCATGTTTCTTTATTATGCATTATTTGCATCATAACCTGATGGCCATGATGTATTCTAGACATAAAGTAATCTAAAGGCTTACATCCTCCTCGATATTAATGACTATTGATCCATGACTTAACACCCAATCGGTCCATAACGTCGATTTAAAGAGCATGGGGAGTCACTGTTAATAATGATTTCGTGATAAATATCTTATGTAAAGTTCTTTCCTCTTTCAGTAGTTAAATTTCCTCTAGCGGCCACATTGACTCAGGATGTGGAGTATTTCCCTCTTTGAGGGTTTCAGCCACATAAAATACTAGAGCTATGATATTTGATCTAGTTGTGTGAGTAGTTATTGAAGGTGGTTGGCTTATATGGAATGAATTATCATCCTAAACATGTATCATAGCATGTTCAAAGAGCTACTCTTTTTGTTGATCGTTATCTTGAGCTTGTGTTGCCATTTCTAATATTAATTATTTCCATACATTTCTTTCCTAAACAATTTATTCCATTATGTCTAGAGAATTGGTTTTAGTTAATAACATCTTTCCTTTCATAAATAAAGATGTCTATTTTCCCAAGATACAATTTTTTTCATTATGTCATGAGATTACCATTTAATTATACTTAAAAATAATAATTATAGAGTTAGTTTTCCATTTTTCTGTGTATATTCTTAGTTTGATACTCTTTATAATTTACATTTTCCCTTTTCCCCGCACTCTATAAAATCTGGCAAATTAGAAGCAGTGTTGAAAATATTTTTCTTAACAACATATTCTCTTAGTAGTGTGCTCTATGTGATCTCAAAAAATAAAAAAATAAAGGGAGAACTTGTATTTTTTAGGCAAGTTAATTGATATTTAACCTCATTGTTGTTGAGAATTAGATTTTTTTATTTGTTTTTTACAAAAAAATGTTTTATTTTGGATAAGTATTTTTTTTTTGTAAGCATGCACTCTGAGGCAAAGTTCCAACAACACCAACAGCAACAATCCTGTCCTCCACTCCACTACTATTAGTATGTGTTTCACACTATCTCACTTGGTTAAAAGTTACTTTATATAGTAAGAGGTCTTGAGTCAAATCTCTTTTCAAGTTACATTTTACAATTCTTGTAAGCTTAAGTTATGTAACGTGCATTTTGCACATATATATATATATTACATCCAACTTTCATTTATAAATTAACTTCATTGTAAAAGTGTTTATCACTTGTTTTATAAAA
>APFE030381001.1:0-44367 GCA_000404065.3 Pinus taeda | reverse complement strand
TTGATGTAGGTGACTAGGTATTTTTACTGCTACATATCAAGCAAGCTATTTATGAGAAGGAAATGTTGGCAATACTACATGCACTTAAAAAATGGCGACCTTACCGAATGGGACAGCTCTTCAAGGATGAGGATGTGGAAGCATTCTTTTGTGCTATTTCTATTATCCAACCAAATTGGATAAACGAAGCAAGGGATGAATGGAAGAAGGACAAAGGAGTATGGCCATTTATTCAAAAGTTGCAAAAGATCCTAATTCAAACAATATTTCCAGAAATTGAAGAGGAAGGAAAAATCATATTGGAACCGGGAGAAGTCACAGAAACAAGAACTCGACATCTACGAAATCGATCAATTTCAGAGTATCTCATCAAGTGGAAGAACTTACCAGCTGAAGATTCCACATGGGAGGACAAGAATTTTACAAGGAAGCATCAAGAACTACTCAAGCGTTGAGGACAACACTTTTTGAAGGAGAGGGGCATGTTAGACCCCTATACTACTAGTGTAACCCCTTATTGATTAGTACAACCCACTTATTATATTGATGTAACCCATTGGCAGTGCCCATATGTTACTATTGTGCCCCATAGAAGCCCACTATTGTTATATTGTGCCCTTACATTATTATTGTTATGTCGGCTCTGATTATGTTATGACCCCTTAGACTCCTATATATAGAAAGGAGGTCTTTTCATTTGTATCATCGAAGAATTGTTCATTTATGTAATGTAAAGGAGGTTGCCCCCTCAAAGAGGCTGAATTCTAGGGCGTTGATCTATCTCTTCTATCTTTTTTGAGCTGGTTTCATAACAGGTTCAGATGAACCTACAACGTAGTTTAGATGATGAGATCTTCTAGTCCACGCAGGTCAAACTTTACTTCTGCAGTTGAAGCTTCAGTTTCAGTAGCTTCCTTCAAACTAGGGCAGTTGATATCTTGCAAACTGTCTGTCGGATTGGCATGATTCCACCACCAAAAGTTGTGGCTTCCAGAGGAGGTTCAGATGAACCTACAACGCAGTTTAGATGAGGAGATATTCTAGTCCACACAGGTCAAACTTTACTTCTGCAGTTGCAGCTTCAATTTCAGCAGCTTTCTTCAAACTAGGGCAGTCGATATCTTGCAAATTGTCCGTCGGATTGGCATGATTCCACCACCAAAAGTTGCGACTTCCAGAGGAGGTTCAAATGAACCTACAACGCAGTTCAGAGGAGGAGATCTTCTAGTCCACGCAGGTCAAACTTTACTCCTATAGTTGCAACTTCAGTTTCAGCATCTTCCTTCAAACTAGCGCAGTCGATATCTTGCAAACCGTCCGTGGGATTGACTTGATTCCGCCACCAAAAGTTGCGGCTTTCAGAGGAGATCTAGATGGACCTACAATGCAGTTCTAAGGAGGATATATGATGGTCAACACTGGTCAAAATTGGATCTGTAGTTGCAACTTCCGGTTCAACAACGTCCAGCTTCACGTGTGAGAGAGAGACCCTTTTCTAAAGAGGAGATCCAGATGGACCTACAGCACAGTTCTAAAGAGGAGATCTTCTAGGCCATGCAAGTCAATCTTTACTTCTGCAGTTGCAGCTTCAGTTTCAGCAGTTTCCGGCTTCACATGTGTGAGAGAGAGACCTTTTTCTGTGCAGTAGAGAAGAGACTCTTTTTTGCGCAGTAGAGAGAGAGAGAGATGTGATAAGATGAGTGAGTGCAAATGAGGAAAAGTCCTCCTGTATTTATACACAACTATTGATGTTTGAATAGATGTGACTGTTGGGCTTCTGAGCCTACATGAGTTGTAGGTCGGCTTGATAATAATTCCATAATCAAAATAAATTCATATCTTCATAAATACTTATCGGAATCGGATGATATTTATATCAATCCTACACCTCTCGACGAGAGGAATCTAATAAAAATATTATCAGCCATGAATAAGATGACCCACATGAAGTTTGGCCCTAGTTGCCAATTTTAACAGGCAAAGATAGCATCGTAAGACTAGCCCAGAGGCAGAGAGGCAGACGCAGAAGCCAGAGGGAGCCACACAAAGGCTAGTAGAGATAGCGCAGAGGTCAGGAGGGCCTGCATCATCCATGCAGAGGCTGCAGGAGTGATACAAAGAGCCTCAGAGAGTTGATGCAGGGGGTTTTGAGGCTGACGCAAAGGTCAAGAGGGCTAACGTAGTGATTCAGTTGTGCTGGAGAGGATTTCATGGGGCAGACTTGCTGAATATTTGCTTCCGAATAGAGAGATATTACTGCCAGATTATTTTCTCTGTCGGGTGAGCCGGTTTAGCACCTAGTTATACTCAAGGAAACACTGCATAATAAAATAATCCTCAGAATTGCTGCACCGGTTTTCTCAAGCTGGGCTTTTTCGGGGACGAGTTGTCCAAAAATAACAGTGTCATTTGTGTGTTTGCTATTTCTTTCAGTTGTTGATCTGTAGATGGTTGAGATTGTATTGTGTTTATTTCGATATTTATATGTTTAAATAATTTGTTCGTAATTAACAAGTAAGAGAAAAAAACCAGAGAATACAGATAAAATTTCTAACAGGTAATACTTAGAAATTCCAACACACTACTCACAACACCATGAAAATTAGCAAAGCCTCTCTTTCGGACATTCAAACCTACCTACACAATCTACAACTTGAATCACAACTGTAGTAGGAAGAATTCAAACAATGGAATCATCATTCTGAACTTGTTTCTGTTCAGAACATTGAAACAGACTCCCATAAGCAGCAAGTTGATTCAGATCCAGTTAACAATGAAGCAGCAAAGTCACATGCAAATGCAGAAGTTCAGTCTGCACTTCCCAAGCCCATCATTAGACCTTGGGAAGAGCTTGTCCATTACAAGCACAAAATAGGTCTTGGATATGATAAGGAGATTTCCTTTCATATTCCAGATTACTCAAAGCCCATTCAGTTTCAGAGTGATGGATTCCTTCATGATAGTTTACCTTCAACTATTCCAGATTTTTCTCCTCTTTCACAGCGACAATAACAAATTGTTAAATGCCAACATTGTGACCGAGTTGACCATGTGAAAGATCACTGTTTTGATCTTCAACCATGTAAGCAATGTCATAAAACCAGTCATTCTTCACACAGATGCTTCAAAAACAAACCTCCTGCAAGAACAAAGATTCATCTTGGATGGATTTATTCTTGGTAATGGGCTTCAATAGCCGAGAAAATATTTCGCTCATACAAAAGGATTTGTTCTTGAATATTGAAAAGTCTTGCAGTTGAGATCTCTTCATCTTCTCACCTTGTATCTGACAGGGGAAGAAGTGATGGTCATCTACAAGCTTCAAAGCCACATCAAGCGAGCCTGAGCCACAACCTGCCATACCATATTCAGAGTTGTAGCCAAAGACAAAGGTCCCCCTGAACATGTCTTCCGTTGATGATCGGCTTTAAACCATCTATGCGGGGTTGAGACATCTCTTCAAAGAATTGGGGACACTTCCTCTAGCAGAAGATTTCAGCTTCTTGCTAGTTTTGGAAGAGTTCCAGGAATTACATTAAGCATTCCAGAGTTGATGGTCATCCTTAAACCACTACAGGTTGTAGACCTCCCTTTTTTAGATTGAAGGTCTCCCTCTCCAAAGCATTAGGGACACTTCCTCTTGTAGAATATTTCAACTTCTTGCCAGACTTGGAAGAGTTCCGGGAACATCACTAAGTGTTCCATTGTTGGTGGTCATCCTTAAACCACCCCGATTATACCAACATTTCAGAGATCACATTCAGCCTGGTGTTGCCATGCATTTTTCACATTTTGTTTTACAGCTCTTTTCTTGGACTCATACATACCCCTTGGGATTGAGGGGGGGAATGTTGGACACCTAATCCTCTATGTGTTGGTGTCGAATGTGAACAACCACCGGAGTCCAAGAGACGTTGGAAGATGAATCCAACAGTCATGCACAATGTATTATAAATGAATATCTTGTGAATAGTAAAGGTAATCTAATGCTTATCTTTCATATCATTGTTTGCATTCCATGTGAGTTTAACATCTCCATTCCCAACATGCCAAGCTAAAACTTGTTCAATGATCCTAATCGATTCTAGAGTTGCCTTCCAAACGAATGAGGCTTGTGAATACCTCTTATTCAAAATCCTCAACCATTCATCCATGGGCATCAGATCAATGTATTTTCTTTTGATGACCATCGTCTACAAGTTCACCATTGATATAAATATCCATCCCAATTTTGTTGCTAATGAGGATGCAAAGGCAGTAAGATCTTTTAGGCCCCAGCCCCCCATTCCTTTGGTCTAGCTACTTTCTCCCAGGCCACCCATGGTAGTACTAAGTTCTCCTTTGATCCGACCCACATAAACCTACTGCATAATTTCCTTATCCATGAGAGAATTCTTTTGGGCACCCATGTTAATGCAGTCCAGTAAATAGGTATGGCCATGAGAACCGACTTAATCAGTACCTGTTAAAATTGGAAACTAAGGCCAAACTCCATGTGGGTCTTTTTATTCATGGCAACTGATATTTTTCTTGGATTCCTCTCGTCGAGAGGTGTAGGATTGATCTAAAGATCATCCGATTTCGACATGTATTCATGGAGAGAATTTATTTGTGTTATGTAACAATTCGTCGAGGTCGGCCAACAACCAAATTACCCCCGCTTGTCCTCCACGTTATAGTATAAATAAAGGTGACTTTCAAGTCACTTTGACACACACTTCTCCTTAGATCTCTCTCCACTCGTTTGGGTTTGGTGGCTAGAGAGATCAAAAGGGAGAAGTCGTAGACGTAGTTAATGGAGGAAGTCTCAACGCTGTCTTAGAGGAGGTACAGCCATATCCTAGCCGCAAATAAAAGAAGGATTTGGCCGCAGTCTTAGAAGGGAGCTCAAGCCCTAAACACAGTAAATGGGAGGTTCTATATGCAGCCCAAAAGGACCCCTATTCGTATTCCAAACAAGGAGACCTAGACATCATCATATCTAGCCCTAGCTGTTGTCCTATGCTACCCTAGCTGCAATCCAAAAAGGGTGATCTTAACCGTAGAGGGAAAGGCCTTAACCAACACATGTGAAGGCCTAAACCGTAGTTCTATGGAGCCCTAATTGCTGTTCAAAAGGTGACCCTTATACACAGCCAAGAGACTCCTATACGCTAGCATATTTAATGCCCTAACCATTGTTTGCAAAGCTCTTATATGCAACAAACAGAAGGAGCCTTTAGGTAAGGAAAAGGGTCTCTATTTTAAGGCCAAGGGTAGTGGAACATTCAATGTGGAAGAGAACTACCATTGTTTAGAAGCAAACCTGTGAGAATCATTGTGATTGCGTGGAGGTTGTCTCATACTGTATGAGAGCCGAGTTAGTTAAGGCAAGCACTGTTTTGGGACAGTGGAAGGAGTGCAAGGTGACAGAGCCCTAATATGTGGGTTATTGGGTAAGTATAGGGGCTGGTGTTAGCCCTATACTCCTACGTAGAACAACAGCAAAGAATAGGGACCTAGCCGCACTGTTAGTAGCTTGTTTGGGTGCATACTTGAGGGCTGGTACTGGTTGTAACTTACCATCACCTGTGATGGCAAGTGAAGGATGGTCTAGTGGAAGGCAGAGCTATTGGTAAGGGAAAATAGGTTTCTCTGCATTACAGCAAAGGGGATGTTATGAAACCAGCTCAAGAAAAGATAGAAAAGATAGATCAACACCTTAGAATTCAGCCTCTTCGAGGGGGCAACCTCCTTTACATTACATAAATGAACAATTCTTGGATGATTCAAATGACAAAACCTCCTTTCTATATATAGGAGTCTAAGGAGTCACAATATAAACCAGCCGACCTAAAAATAATAATATAAAGCCACAAAAATAACAATAGAGGGATTCTATGGGGCACAGTAATAACAATATGGGGGCAATAGGGGCACAACAATATTAATAAGGGGTATAACTACAATCGTAATGGGGTAATGACTAGTATTATAGGGACCCAACAATGGATCTCAATGATCTAATGCTAGAGCCTGTTAGATTTGATGATGGTGATACTGTAGAGGGGTCATCCGCCACACCAGTGGATGCAGAGACGACTTTGGATACAGGGGAGGAGGATGTAAAGGAGAACAATGGTGACCATGATGATGAGGACAGTGATGATGATTTTGATGATGACTATGAGGATTGATGACTCATGAGTCATGGGCTACCTACTGCCTTGAGGCTTGTATACTTGTAGTTGTTTTGTATTTTCTATTTCTATTTTCCATTGGCATTGCACTACCTATGTAACCATTTTGATTTTAATGACTTAACGAGAAAACTACAGTTGTCAGTGTCTTTATCTTACTATCTTGTCTTTCTCCTATTGGATCATTGATGAATTGAATATGTATTATCGTTTATCATTTATGAATTTAGAATTTATGATTCACTGATTTATCATTTATATGACATGTATTTGAATTTTGTATGTACTATGCATGCTATAATGTTACTAACTTTGTAAACAGTAAACTTACATCTAGATGAAGATCTATGTTTGAAATCAATGAATTTGTATCATTAATGAGAATTTGTGTAAGAAATATCTAATTTTTAACATACATATATATTTTTTTAAATACATATATATATACATATATTTATTAATAAAATAATATATAACGTATCTGAACGTGTCCTGTTCCAGGGGGTCAACGTGTCTGAATCTGACACTCAAATCCCTGTATCCGACGAATCCTGAATCCATGTGTCAGGTTACTTAGTCTTTGAGGAGGTTAAGCCTTGACTTGAATAGGGTTTTACTATGCATGTACCTTAGGATTTTTACCCTCCATCTCATCCATCCACCCCTGCACACATCCCTAGGTGGTGTGTTCCACTATGAGGGCATACTCCTTGCGACAAAATCCCATGGTCACTTAGCAGTTTTGGAGCAGCATGTTAGCACAAAAATCTGCACTATAAGAAAATGAACGACTCTAAAAATCTGCAGTGAGAAATCATTGTTAATACATAAGTATTTTTGCCCAACTTGTCATTAGTGAAACTCCTTTCAGTTTGTATGGTTGCTTTTCCAACCTCAAGTGGGGTCCCTAATTCCTCATGCACCGAAATTACCATATAAACCTGCCTGTAAAATGTAATGACCGCATACATTAATCCTTGGCATGCAATCAAGAAGCCAAAGATGTGATGAGAAATATTTTAGAATAATTTGACAGGAACTTTCTTTTTTACAATAGCTTAAGAATAGCAAAGAAAGGAGATAGAAAAGCCCTCTAAGTGATAATATTACCAAAATAGAGGCTTGATAAGCCAACTCAATACACCAACAATTCACAATGCAACAAGTTCCAAGAACTGGAGAAAAAGGAAAAACCAAGCTTTATTTTGCAATAGTCATGAGGTTGAATACACCATATAGACAAATACAGAACTAGTTCAATGATACCCCTTGCACAGAGTACAAGAACCTAGAGTGTAATAGATATGTTGTTGCTCCAAAGAAATTCCAACCGCAAACAATGAGCATCTTCCTCCTTATCAATCCTAGAGTACACATTAGCCATACAAGGAGTCTTCCTTCACTCATGCACTTTGATGATTAGGTGTAGTCTTATCTCCTCAATCACCTAGTTCATTAGCCCCAAGTCTGGCAAAGTGACCATGCGCCTAGTGCAAGAGGAGTGGAAGTAGCCATGTGCTCTAGTCCAATTGATATGTGCTTAGTTTACTTGATAGAGTGTAGTGAATATAGCGATGTAGTACACTAGAGGTGGCACTTTAGTTATCTGCTTAATGTGCTCAACTGGCCTCCTAGTTAACTTAAGCAAGTGCCTAGTTAAGTCAACAATCACTCCACATGTGTCTAGTTATCCCCTTAACTCATGCATGCATCCCAGACTCCCAATCAACAAAAGCATGCACACAGTTAACTTGAAGAATGCACCTCATTAACTCCATGCACCACCTCACTCCCAAACTCATACATGTGTCCTAATTACCTCCGGACGACTCATGCATGTGCCTTAGATGACTCAAACACACACCAAATCAACTCCAACATGTGCCACATCAACATAGACTCATGCTTGTGCCTTGATCATGCTGCAACTTGTCGATCCCAAAGGCTACCACATGTCACCACCCAAAACTACCACTTGTCACCTTTAAAGAGTTATCATCTGTCATCCTTGCATGAATGCCACATGTCACAATGCATGGTTAATTACTAAAAATAGAAAATCCTTCCATGTCAATGAAATTAGGCTCATCATATTCAATTTTTTGTTATGAATCCGAATATGTATTCAGAATTGACATGCAAGCCTTGGAACTGTAACTGCTAAAGATAGTAGCATCATGCATGTCTCCCTAAAAGGGCTCATTAAAATCATTAGCTCTCAATGACTCCAGAGTCCAAATATGCCATCACTACTGTCATGCAAACCTCCAAACTCTGCCTCCTAAAAGGTAGGAAAAGTCCTACACGGAGCAACCTCCTCCATGACCTATGCAATGTCTCTAACCCTGAACTCAGATCATATCACTTAACTATCCTGTATTTGAAATTTGTGAGAAGTTCTCTAGAAGCTAACTCTCAACACCAACATAAGTTGTTCTTAAGCCTCCAATTTGCAAAGGGGCAAATCGGGCAGCTAACAAGGGTGACTCAAGGGGATGGGATCCCCTTGAGTGATACCTAGAAACCCAAGATATCTATGCGTATATATGTAAATGATGATTTGTGTAAAACAATCTATAAACCATCATGCTTGTCATGTACTCAATGGAGTCAAATATGCATGGTGCCTTGATTGATTCATTGAAAGGAGGTCTTACCTATACATTTTCAACCTCAACTACCACCTACAACCTAACTACCATGTGTTGAGAAATCAAAGGCATGAACAGTTATAGATTTCTTTGCTTGATAAATGCTTGTGATATTCTTTTACTTCTTAGCTTATAGTCTCTTCTTCATTATGTTATTATTTTGTTATTTTCATCAAGACAATTACCAATATGCACAATAAAGGACAAGTGACACAGTATGTACTAATGTAGGCTTGTTAGCTAGAGCCAAAACTTCTCACCTCTTAAGAGGAAAACCCGATCAAAATTCTTCTTCTAGATCTTCAACTGATGAGTACCAAGACCATGACACAGACCCTTGACTCTAGTATCCTCCCAAGAACCTTGTCACTATCCTTGATGCTCTGCCTCTTCCCTTCGACTTTCCTTCTTGTTACACAACATTTTGCCACTGTCCCTATACTCCCCGTTCCTTGATCCTGGAGGACCTCTACACTGAACCCTACATGCTTTCCCTTCATGAAGAAACCCCCATTGTGTCCCTCTTCATGAGCAGATCAATTCCCTTTTGCACCATTTCCCATGAAACTTCTATTTTGCACAGTTTACAAGACCGGCGCTAATGGCCCTTGTCTTCCTCGCGCCAATGTGCAGAGATTAGCACTGTCCCTAGCGTTGATCGAAGTGACTGAGTCGTGTTCCAGTCGCATCAGTCCTGTTATGAAAAGTTTTTTAAATTAAGAACCGAAGCTTCCAGCTCTAGAAGCTTCGTAACGAAGTCTGGTAAATGGTTTGGTCGGATGGGGTCGAAGATGTCGATTTGGGCTCCTTTCCCTTATAATGATGGAACTACCTCAAGGGATAAGACCTTCTCCCATGAGGAGTGGATCCATCTCCCATCCATTTTTCCTATATAAACCTACCTTCTTCCCAAGCACAAGCTAGTGCTAATGTTGGTGTGCTAGTGCTATTTTGGTTTGGAGTAAACAGCAAGCCATTCATATTTGTAGCTATCTAGTTGTGTGAGGGAAAAGTGTGATTTGGTTTGGAGTGAAGCCTAGGGAAGAGCCTTAAAACTACTGTTGATTGAGGCCATCATGAAATGCTAGTAGAAGTGTGTGGGAACCTGGTCTTGTCAGAGGAGAACCACAACGTCAAGACAGTGGTTGTAATCTATTCTTGATATCAATATATATGCAACTATCGATTGATTTCCTACATGTTTTGTCATCTTACATATTCATGGCTTAATGTTTCTTGACTTGTTAAGTAGGTTGAATTACAATTTGTCTATTGTCACGGTTGTTGTTCGTTGTTGTTTACTTGTTTCAGTTGCTTGAAGAAGGAAGTGAGAGATAGCTGGAGCGAGCAAGCAAGGACATCATCAAACGGGATAAGCGTATTAAAAGGTAGGCCCTCTTAATTGGTTCTAACCTAAGGAAATCTTCCATAGAATGTATCAGTTGTGGCTAGACCCATTATCAGGCTCGAGGAATTTGTTTGTGTTCGCACTTATAATTTTACTTCACCACAAATTGGCGACTCCACTGGGGAGCCAATCCTTTTGTTTGTCTTGTTTGAGATTTCATGATTTCGTGTGAACTTTTCTAGTTCCACTTTTTCCCTTTGGTTATGTTTCTTTTCTCCTGCTTATTGGCTTGAGTTTAAAATTCATAGTAGCAGATCGGGTCTCTGTTTCAAAAAAAATATATATTTTTTTCTTAGCTTCCTCGATCAGCGAGCTTAATTCGTTGACAGTCGCGCCAATCAGTGCGATATGTTGAGGAACAGTCGCGTCGACCAACCTCTAGCGCTTGTTGTCAGTTAGGCAGTCGCGTCAATGCCTGTAAGTGAAGAGTAAGGTTTGACCCCAATCTTGGCCAATGTGTTCTTCTCTTATGATTTTGACCCCGCAAGCCTTTTGGACCATTTTCTCCCTAACTAGAAAGATTCTTTTCATTTGGTTTTGTTTGCTTGTTGCCTTATCATCTTTCTGCTTGATTGCTTAAGTCATTGGGTGGTCAGCGACACTAGGGAATCTAGTTGGTCGTCCATTCAGTTGTTTGTGGACTCAATGAGTCGGGTTGTAGGTGTGCTTACTCCTTGCATTTCATTTTCGGTCCTTTTACGACTTTGACCTCTATTCACAAGTGTGAAAAGTTTTCATTTACTTGTCTAAACGATTTTTTTCCGGAAATGGATTACATTGCTTGTCTTGTTGTTGGTAAAGTCAATGTTTCATTAGTCTGAATGAACTTCTCTTTTCATGTTTTCATCTGCTTGAAGAGCTTATTGTCTCAAAAAAAAAATCATTGAAGAGTTGTATGTGAAAAGTTTATTACGTTGTTTCATGAAAAAGTATGAAATTCTAGTTTGTTGCATCATTGTGCTACAATAACTTGCATCACTGAAAGACTAGAATTGCATTGGCATTTGGAAAAGGAAAAGAACTCTTTTGCTTTCAAAGGATTGTTAGGCACGTGCTTGTCAGGAAATTAGGAATTGGAATGCATTTTTCATTAGTTTATTTTTCGAAAAAGTAAGGTAGTGAAAGATCATTTCGCTTTCAATTGCTTGATTCTTTGCATTTGATTGAGTAGTTTCTACCCTCTCCAATGTAGGCACTTCATCGAATTGAAAGGGTCTTGTCTCATTTAGTTGCATTTAAGGTTTTTCGAGTCGCGTCACTAAGACCTGAAAACTAAAACATAACTCAAGATAAACTTTAAAATGAATTCAATTAACCTAAGGTGCATTGGACATTTAACGATCATATCTAGAAGGTCTAGGCTAGAGACGTGTTCCGACGTCTTTAAACCTAGCAGTTGTCGTTAGCTTTGGTATTAGACAGCGCTAACACAGATTTGTGCTCCCCGTACCGTCGAGTATATAACAGGAGACCCCTCTAGGCTGCAATGCTTTATACTTCGGGAGCCGAGTCAGCCGCCTTGCAAACGTGATACACCGAACACAACATTCGAGGAGATTGCCTACTCGTACTTCTCGGTTCATCGAGGTATTCTGTAGTTCACAGTTGCTTGGTAATCCTGTTTACCTAGATCATCCAGAGCAGTCATTTGATATTTTTGACTCATTAAACTTAAAAAATCATTTGAGCACTTGTCCTTTCAAGCTCATTTCCAATTGAAAGTGATAGATAGAGTCATCTTTGTTTCTTTCTCAACTCCTAAAAAATGAAAGAGCACCAGTCTTTTATGCGTGTTAATAATTGATTGCCCACGATCCGATAACACCCTGTTAGTCTTCTCTAAGACCAAATCGTGAGTTTCCCTTAAAGAACATTTTAAAGCCTTGAAGTTATTTTTTTTTGTCGACTAAGACAAGATCATCATGGCTAAACCATCTAGTTCACTCAGTTCCTCTTCCTCTCCTCCATCTGAAAGATTGTCTGAGTCGTCGTTTCCTAAGTTATCAGAGTCACTCGAGGACCAAGGTGTTGAACTCAGAACTGTTCCGACTATTCAATTCAACCTTTGTCATCTCGTCCTCCAACTACTTTCGATACTGGGTCATTTGCGAATCTTGGCCCGAAATCTCCGGACAATCCCATTCAAACTCCTAAGGACTCGTCGACCACTGACAGTCAGCTTGGACTGGTTATCTATCCTCTGAATCCTCTGTTTGACCCTGTTGTGATATCACCATAGCATCCTTACAATTCGTACGACCAGCCGAGTCTTCCTTTGGAACTATCCCCTCGTACTTTTTCAGCCATTCGTCGTCATTTGTTTCCACACATGGAACCCAAAGGCGATGCTCCAGTCACCTCTCCAAAAGAGTCTGAAGTTTCTACTCCACATGCTGTTGAGGGGGAAGAGCTGCCTTTTCCTCCTAAGGGTTTCCCCTATTCAAGGGGTATTCTCACCAGTTTGCCACCCAACTATGTGTCTTTGTCGCAATTGGTTTCAGGTACACCTAGTGCCTCATCACTTTACCATAACCATGTTTGGGCGTCAGGCGCCATGCCTATGTCAGGTCCGTTCGTTGCGAACACGACTTCCCAACAGGTTGTTACCTCAGTCCCGGTGCAACCCACTATTCTGAATACCCTTGTATCGTCAATCCCAATTACACGTCAGACACAACCAGCAGTTTCGAAGAACATCTCTGTCAGTTTCTCCATCCCTCTAGAAAGTGGCCAGGTTGTGCCACCGCCATGGGGTAAAACCTGAATGTTTCTATGGTGTCAGGTGCCACCAATGTGAGTGGCTCACAAGCTCACATGCTTGGTATGAACCAGCCTTCTTCTGGTATTATTCATAACCCTTTTGATCCTACTAGATCAAGCAATGTCCAGTACCAACCGGTTCAGAATCTCGTTGGTCCGTCTGGATCAAGCAATGTTCAGTATCAGAAGCCCTATGGGGCTCAGGTCCAATACCAAACTCCTTACGTTCCATATGGTTCTCAAGGAATGGTTAATCAACCTTACACCCTCCAATCTGGGCAGTGCATTCAGCCTAGCTATGGCCAGATTCAGTTCGGAAATTTCCCGGGCACTGTTTAAGTACCCTTACAACAGCAAGGACAGCCTCTACAACAACAAGGGCAGCCGCCATGGAGGTAAGACCTGAATGTTTCTATGGTGTTAGGTGCCACCAATGTGAGTGGCTCACAAGCTCACATGCTTGGTATGAACCAGCCTTCTTCTGGTATTATTCATAACCCTGTTGATCCTACTAGATCAAGCAATGTCCAGTACCAACAAGTTCAGAATCTCGTTGGTCCGTCTAGATCAAGCAATGTTCAGTATCAGCAGCCCTATGGGGCTCAGGTCCAATACCAAACTCCTTACATTCCATATGCTTCTCAAGGAATGGTTAATCAACCTTACACCCTCCAATCTGGGCAGTACATTCAGCCTAGCTATGGCCAGATTCAGTTCGGAAATTTCCCGGGCACTGTTTAAGTACCCTTACAATAGCAAGGACAGCCTCTACAACAACAAGGGCAGCCTTTGTTACCGCAAGGGCAACCTTTGTTGCAGCAAGGGCTCTTTGCGCAACCACAAGGGCAACTAATCCCGCAACAAGGTCAATTGCAACAACCGCAAGGTCAACCCTTGCAACAGTTATAGCAAATCGTGCAACAGCACATGCACTATGCTCCGCACACCTCCCATCCCATGTCCTTGCAAGGCCAACCTCTGTAGCCTCAGGGGCAAATTTTGCAACCGTAAGGTCAACCCTTACAACAGCAAAACCAACCAGGGTAGTAGCAACCCTTGTATACATATCAGCAGGGTCAACTGTTGCAAGGGCAGGGTCAAGGTCAAGCACTGTAGCAGCAGGCACAAAATAATAATGTCCTAGGTCAACAAGTCTAGAATCCTATTGGCCAAGGGCATCAAGTACAAAACCCTAATGCCCTAGGTCACCAGGTTCAAAATCCTTTTGGTCAAGGGCATCAGGTATAGAATCCCTACGTTCAAGAGCAACAAATGTATCAACCTTATGCCCAAGGACAGCAGGTCCAATATCCATATGTCCAAGGTCACCAGGCTCAACAACCTTTTAACCCATACGTTGCATATCAACAACCTATGGTCAGACAGTTCCAAGGTATTCAAGACCAGAATCCTCCCTATGGTCAAGGTAATCCGCAATGGGGGCAACCTCAGATGTCATATGGCCAAAATCCTTACCAACAGGGATGGGCTCCTCCGTTCAAACCCGCTTATCGACCTCCCATGCCTTTTAACACCTAATTGCCATTCTTGGCTACACTCGCATTGCCAGAAGTATCTCGCCTTACGAATGATCCAATCCTTCATTTGCCATACTGGCCTCCGATGACATCCAAGATACCAAGTGATTGTCCAAAGTTCGATGGGAAAGCAAAAGAAGATCCTTAGGCCCATGTGATGACATATCGCCTCTGGTGCTCATCAAACTCCTACGTTGACGATTCCATTTGTCTCCGTCTTTTCCACAAACCCTCACGGGCGCTGCAATTAAGTGATACATCGAGCTGTCTCGAAGTCCTTACCACGACTTTAACTCTTTAGCCATGGCTTTCCTCACGCATTTTTAGTTGTCGGTTCGTTATGAAACTGGCACCCATTTGCTCACAACGCTTAAGCAAGATACTGCGACAGACATCTTTGATCACATCCATGAATGGAGACGTAGACGTCACCTGATCAAATTTGAGATTGTTGATCAGCTGCTCACTGAATGCTTCACCAAATCATTCGTGGCCCCAATTGTTCATGATATAGCTATGAGTGGATGTGTTATTGAAGAGCAAGCCATCGCTCGTGCCGAGTACTTGGATCTAGTTTACTCTCAGTCTGGCACTTTTTATGAGTTATTACCCAATGCTCCGCGGCCATCATCCGATCCCGCAGCATCAAAGTCACAAGTTGTACCTCCCATTGATGGAGTTATTTGTTCAGTATCCCAGACCCCTGCTAAATCTTCTTCCAAACAGAAGTCGGTCTCAAATGCTGCTCCTAATAGTTCATCCCAGAATCCACCTAGCCCTGGTAAAACCTCAGAGGTCTATGCTGTCCAATCTACCGCAGCGGACAAATCCTCGAAAGGAAAGAACAAAGGCAAAGGCAAGGGTAAAGTCGATGCCCCAAAACAGGGGCCTCCCAAATCGTCTATTGGTGAATCTTTGCAACGGAAACCTAAGTATCCTTGCCTCATTTGCGAGGAAGATCACTACACTAAGGATTGTCCACGACGATCCGAAGTTAGTCGCTTGCTCAAAGGGACCCCCGCTGTCCTCAAAGAGTCATTTCTATCTCAGCAAACCCAAATGGTAGACCAACAACAATCTGCTTCCTCTGGATCTCAAGTGTTCATGATGAGTACGCCTATTAATGTGGCTACTAAATCAAAAGATTATCAAACTCCTGCTTCAACAGCTGGGAAAGAGAGGAGCCTCACCTTCTTCTTCTACCCCGAGTTCTGGCCCTCTGCATATTGAGCGCCCTAACCCTAATTCTGCTACACGGCCACCCTCTCGAGGTGTGCTACAAAAATCCTCGTATAATCCCAACGTCCGAGCTGCTCAACACTACAATATTGTTGAGGATTTGGCTCGAGCGCCGTCAGCCATGTCGACTCTCGAGGTGCTCCAAAGCTGCCCATCACAGCGGAAATCTTTGCTATCAGCTTTCAGGGGCATCGATCCCACCGATTCCAATTTGATATGTTTTGATCTAGAGAACCATGTTTTTCATCTCCCTCATCAGATTGCCTTTCTCATTCAAGTAATCACCAATGAGAAGACCATCCATTGGATTGTCATCGATGAAGGTGCTTCCACCTACATCATGTCAACCGCATGCTCAAAGGCTATTGGTTCTCCTGCTTCGAACGAATCTTCGAACACTTTGGAAGCTTTCGATGGGCGCAATTCATGACCCTTCGGTGTCTTACCTAACCTTTCCATCGCTCTAGAAGGCAAGACAATGCAAGTCGAGGTAGAAATTGTTGACGCTAATCTCAATTATAATCTTCTACTCGGCCGAAGTTGGACCCATGCCATGCATGCCATGGCCTCCTCTTTATTTCGCGTGATTCGTTTTCCCCATCAAGGGAAGATTGTCACTGTCGACCAGTTGTCTTTCTTTGCCTCTTCCTCCTCAAATGACAATGTTTCGTACGTCAAGCAAACTGGTGCTCCCTATGAGAGTGTGGGGGCAGGCCTTTTCAAAGATTCTGCTTTAATGGGAATTTTTCCACTCCCACCTCATGTTGCCTCTATCAACATGATCTTGGTCAAATCTGATCCTTGGGTCATACCTTCACCAGATCTTGTTGATACTTGGGGCAAGGTTATGCTGCTTAGTCCTGTCGAAGTCAATTACGTGGAAATTGTTTTAGCTTCGAGTTTTGCATCCTCTGGTTCTTTTATGTCGAAGACCTCTCTCAATACGTACTCTCAATCCCCGTGTCTTGGCACTTTGGAATCGCCTGATCCCTTAGCCGAGAACTTCCTAGCTAATGAAGGCATCATGGAAGTCATGTCTCTCGAGGAACCACCTTGGATCAATACTCATCATCACTCCTCGTTCCTGCGTCGTCCGACGGTCATGTCTACCGTTTTCGAAGAGTCCTCTTCCCCTTTCCGATACCGATCGTCACTCACAAAGTATGGTCGGAAGGAAATCTAGGTAATATTACCCAAACGATGCCGATTGATATTTCTATCAAACCCGGTATCGTTGAACACGTTCATATTGTGGTATCTTGTTCTTCGAATGAGATCAAGACATATACTCGTCTATTTCAGGAATTTCATCATGTTTTTGCGTGGTCCTACGAAGAAATGTCCGGCATTGATCCTAGCATTGTTGTGCACAAAATACCAACTTCTCCGCACACGAAGCCCGTTTGCCAATAACTTCGCCCGGTGCACCCTAGGAAGGTCGCCACTATTAAGGGTGAAGTTGAAAAACTTCTCAAAGCTAGGTTCATCTATCCCATCCCCCTTATAGACTGGGTGTCCAATATTGTCTCCGTGACTAAAAAACAAGGCACGATCCGCGTTTGCGTTGATTATCGAGATCTCAATCGTGCTTGTCCTAAAGATAACTATCATACTCCCTTCGTTGATCAAATCATTGATTAATGTGCCGAGAGTGAGATTTTTTCCTTCATGGACAGTTTTTCTGGTTACAACCAGATCAACATCACACCAGTCGACCAAGAAAAGACAGCTTTTATCTGTCCGTGGTGTACGTTCGCATACAAAAAGCTCCCTTTCGGCCTCAAAAATGTTGGGATGCGTTTTAGTGAGAAATGTCCTAAGCATTTCATGATATTCGCAACATTGTCCATCCTTACTTGGATGACCTTCCCGCTCATTCTCGTAGGCGCCAAGATCATCCAAACCATCTTCGGCAGATTTTTCTGCGCTGCAGACACTATAACATTCGACTAAACCCACACAAATGTGTTTTCTGCATAGAATCTGGATGACTCCTCAACTTCATCATTTCCAAGGAAGTTATTCCCCTAGATCCGCTAAAAGTCGAAGCCATTGTAAATTTACCCCCTCCATCTTCACTGCACCAACTCTAGAGCCTGCAAGGAAAGGACCACTTTCTCTGTCGTTTTATACCCAATTATGCAGGGCTAGCCACAGGATTTACCCGGTTGCTAAAACAAGGAACGCCCTTTGTATGGGATGACGTGGCCCAAAAATATTTTGATGATCTCAAGGTCATCCTCGTAAATACTCCTCTGTTGCACCCGCCGGATTATTATCGAGATTACTTCCTTTACCTAGCCGCAACCCCTAGCACCATTGCTATGGTCTTGGTCCAAGACTACAACTAAGGCAACGAACATGTGATCGACTACCTTAGTCGGAATCTCCTCGACACTGAAACGCATTATGCACATGTTGAGAAGTTGGCTTTAGCTATCGTCTAGGTTGTTCAACGCTTTCGGCACTATATCCTTCTACACACGACTACAGTGATTTCTAAATGCAACCCCATGACCTATATCCTCACTCATCAGTGCTGAGGGGCAAATATTCTAAATGGATCGTGATCCTGCAAGAATTTGATTTGGTATTTACTACTGCCAAATCTAAGAAGTCACTCGTTTTCACCGAATTGATTTGTTCCCTTCCCTCCAAGACTCTTCCCGCTGGTGCATATGAACAGCTTCCAGATAAGACCTTGTTTCTGATTAGCACCCTTGATCCATGGAACAGTGATATCATCGTGTATCTCCAGATGTCCACATTTCAGTCCGCGTTGACTAAAGATGATCGTCGAAGGATTGAGCATCACTCCCAACCCTACCGTATTATTGGCAATACTTTATACCGTGTCGTTGTCCATTCAGTTCTTCGTCGATGCCTTATGATCGAGGAAGCTAAAAGAGCTCTCAATGATTGCCACTTCGGGGCCTGTGGTGGTCATATGTCTGGTTACGCTACAGCTCAAAAAATTCTTCACGCTAGTTATTTCTGGCCGTCTATCTTCAAGGACTGCATTCTTGTTGTTTGCAAGTGCCACGAATGCCAAATTTACCAACACAAGATGCGTGCCCCACCCGCTCACCTACACCCCATCATTATCGTTGGTCATTTTACCAAATGGGGCATCAATTATATGACATGTAACCCTCGTTTAGCTGGGGGGCATGGCTATATTATCGTCGTTGTGGATTATTTCACCAAATGGGCCGAAGTGATGCCTACATACTCTGCAAACCATAAGACGACAGCTCAATTCCTTTTCAACCATGTTATTTCTAGGTTCAGCGTACCTCAAGCCATTGTCATAGACCATGGCTCCCATTTCAGAGATTACATGATGGTTGAGCTAACATTCGCATTGGGCCTATGCCACGATCGCTCGACCCCATACTACCCTCGGGCCAACAGCCAAGTTGAAGTCGTGAACAAAGTCTTGGTCACAATGCTTCAGCATACTATTGGGATGCACAAGTCAAATTGGCATCTCATGCTCTTTTCAGCTCTATGGGCCTATCGAACCCCAACCAAAGACGCCACTGGTTTCACACCATTCTAGCTGGTCTATGGTCTAGAAACAACATTGTCGATCGAATGCCAAATTCCTTCACTCAAGTTAGCTGATGAACTCCTCCCCGAAACGTCACCTCAAGAGGAACACCTATTATATTTGGAACGACTGGATGAGACTCGTCGTCTCGTCGCCTTGGTCATCGAAGCACAAAAGAAACGAGTCAAATCCCATTTCGACCAGTTGGTCTCCCCTCGCCGTTCACTGAGGGTGATTTGGTCTTATTATATGACAGAGCTAACAATAAGCTGGGGGCAGGCAAGTTCGAACCCATGTGGCATGGGCCCTACATTGTGAAACGCGTTTTGCAAAAAGGAGCCTATGAGCTTATTGATTATGAAGGAAATCCTCTTGATAAGCCCCGAAACGGGCTTTACCTCAAGAAGTACTATGCTTAGGTCATCTTGCATGGTTACTTGTGTACATTAGTGTGTCATTCATTTTTGTGCGGTGTGGTTTTGTGTGGTAGTTTTCAAACAACTTTCCTGTTTATTATGCTTTTCTTGCTTTGCAGATGTCTGCAACTCCCCACATTGGTTTCGCTGATGGTGCTTGCCATAGTACCCTGAACCTATCATCCGTGGCATGGGCTATTTATGACCCTAACAGTGAGTTGATCAACCTTCAAGGTATTTGTCTAGGTCGCACAACTAACGACATTGTTGAATACAAAGCGGCCATCGAACTATTGTCAAAAACCATTGCTCTTGATATTAGAGAATTGGTTGTCAACCTGGATTCACAGCTTGTCGTCCTTCAACTCAACGGGCAATATTCCATCAAAAACCCTCAAATATTGAGAATGTATCTCTGTATCCGTCTATTGGAAAGACATTTTGATTACATTACATATCATCATATTCCTAGACGCATAAACGCATTGACAGATGCATTAGCTAATTATGTGTTGGATAGACATTTACGAAACATGAGAAAAGATAAAACAAACCATTTGTACCATAGTAGACAAGAAAATGCAGCATATATATATATATATATATGGTGATAATGTTTGATACATCAGAACCCCAAAACTAATATGTGTCCAAAATAACATCAGCGGCTCGTAGGCCTCAAAAAATTTTAAGTGTTGGACCTAGGAACTAATCAGCATGGTGATTGTGGTAGCATGATACAGCTCGTGCAACATGAGTCAGTAATCAGCAGATCTGATCCGAAACTACCACCGAGTGTCTCTGGTACTGACAAGGAATGTCTCCTACCCGAGCATACTCCGGGATGCCACGAGTCAACCCCTCAAGGTTCCTCGCAATCTCCTCCTCGTTGTCACTCCCTTCCTGATAAGGGGCAACAACATCAATAGGGCGGGGCACGCGCCTGGCTATTGGGGACATCCCAGCAGGTCGCTCTGGTCCAATGTTTGCATTAACAAAAGAAATGTTATAGCACATATATACCAAAAAACAATTAAAAAATCTCAAAATTAAAAGGTTGAATTTTTACCTTCATCATCAAAATCCTCTCCATCTGGTAAGGGCATGTCCGAATCTCTACGGAAGTCGGTGCCACTGTATGGCCAGTCCTCCACGACGATCTTCTGTCGTCTTAGCCATGAAAAGAATGCAGGTTTGTACGACATGTGCTGACCCCCAGTGATCCTAGGCATCAAACGACTCCAAAGGGCCATCCGTGGATTGTGTGGCATAGGAGGATCTACCTCAGTCAGCTGATATTGGAACAATGGCACTCGTTCCAAAAAAAAGGTCACGAGCACAGATTCGAAGCAAAATTGCTTCAGATTCCCCGCCTTCGCTTTGGACAGCTGGCGCTTGATGTTGGTCTTCATGGCCTCTGCACAGTTGAAGATCGTAGGTGTTGTGCAGTCGACCTGTGATGTTGGTCTTCATGGCCTTTTCTCACTAACTTGTAGGTAGGTGTACGCGGCAAGGTCAACAGGGCCAACATAATATTGTGTTGAGAACATAAAGTGATCATCTCAATGCATTGAAAAACATTGACATTATCTATTGTAATATTATTTGGGACCCAAAACTGGTGATGATATCTCTTCTAAAAAATTAACAATGCTGCATTAGAAGTCCTCAAAGCTACTACCTCCACCAATCTACTGAAGTAGATTGTAGTGACAAGGATCCAACTATATGCATTGCTTGATTTTTTCTTAAACTAGCCAATGAAATCCATCCCCCATTACTAAAAGGGGGCCTACACTATGACTGGATCAATTGGAAAAGTAGGCAACTTTTGTTTCCCCTAAAATCTGCAACAAGACTCACCAAGATCACATAAAGGCATGTGCATCAGCAAACAAAGAGGGCAAATAGTACCCAACTTGCTAACTTTGCATGTAGTGGTCCTCGCTGAAAAATGTCCACCAAAAACACCTACATGCGAGTTCTATAAAATATTATTGGATTTCGTTGAATCCACACAACAAAGTAAGACCCTATCATGATTCCTCCATCCTAATTCTCCTTGCATGAAACAATACTTGGAAACCCCTAGTTGTAATGATCGCCTCTGTGTCTTGTTCATGTTAAAAGGTGATGATAAATGCACCAAGTAAAAAATAAAATCAAATACTATTTGGGATGTTCTAATGAAGTTACCAAAGAAACTACCTTCTCCTCCATCTACAAATCCTAAATCATATCCAAGTTAATTTTTGCCATAATCTTTGCTAACCTTTGACCTCTTTTTAATGCGATGAATGTGATCTCCAAGTCGTATTCTTAGATCTTAGTGATCCATCTCTCTCTAGTCCCACTGCACTCTCTTTGTACCAATATGCCCTTAACCATCTTGTGATGAATGTAGGCCACCACTTTCGCATTCCAAAAGTAATCCCAAAAATGCATCAAGGCCTCAACTAACACAAGCCTTCTTTTCCATTAACTCATAATTCAAGTCTAAGCCCTGAAAAGCCTTGATCATGAATGTTATTGATTGCTACTTCCCTTCACTATTCTTCTACAACAAAACCACAACCATAGTAAAGTTAGAAGCAAAAGAAAACTAGAAATATTTACCATAACCTAGTCTCACAAATGTTGGTCACTCCATTTTATATCATGTCCTTTCTTTAGCAAGTCAAAGATGGTCCTCACAATTTTTGCAAATTTAGGAATGAAGTGCCTTACAAAACTGATATGGCCGAAGAAATGTAGAATTTCCTTTTCATTCTTGGAAAGGGGAACCTCCTATATGCATTTTACTCTTTTGGGATCAATCCGCACACCATCCTTAATGTGCCCAAGAGTTTTCCCTCAAACACACCCAAGATTAACATGACATACTAATAGACATATACCTATCAAAAATTTTCCATGAGCAATATGATCATTTCCTCTTTAGATATTGGTACTTGATTATGCTCATAGAGACCATCCAACATGGATTCATCCTTGATCCTGTCATTGCCTAGAGAATGTATTCCATGCTTAGAAGAGGGTAGTTGTCCTTTAAGGATGCAAGGTTGAGATTTCGAAAACCAATACAAATTTGAATCTCATCGTTCTTCTTTCTTACTAGGAAAACATTTGACACACAATTTGAATATCTAATGGGAGTAATAATTTGAACTTCCAAAAGCTTCTACAACTCTTTCTCAATCACTAGGGCCATCTTTGGGTTCATGTCAAAAATAATCACTAATAAATTGAAAAGTCTAATCCTTAGAGATAATCTCAGATAACTATTACCCACCAAAAATGGGTAACCCGTAGGATAAAAACAAAACAAAAAAAAAATCGCCTCTTGTGACATCTAACCAGCCAGTGGTCGTATGATGATCCACAGTTTTATGTCAAAGCTCAACACCTATGCTTCGGTCAATGCTCTCCCCCATATGGCATGCTTCTTGAAGGAAGGTGGGTCGCCTATCAAAAGGTACACTAACCATTTCAGTAATCGTGTGATTTCATTTAATGTTAAGCGCATACTAATATGAATCACGAGGCAAGCTGGCCTAATTGGCCCCTCTTGACTGTATCCTTGTTCCCACACTTCACCTGGGAGGTTAGCCTTTGACCCTAGTCCAGCATGCTAAGGCCTTATGGTTTAGGAGGGGCACCAATAGAGGGCACTGATTGATATAGATTGCCCAAGGTAATCCATATTTACCACCTTCCACCTATCCCTTATATTCATCTCCATTATTTGGGTAAATTGTCATTGGTCATTGGGAATGGCACCCTATATCCACATCATTGGGTCAGGTCCCAGAAACTTTGGCCAAGAGGCTGATGCAGCTAAAAGAAATATAAGAACATGAAAATTCACAGTGGAAAGAAAACAAAAAATGCAAAATATGGTTGTGACATCTATTTAGCACATGGGAAAAAGCCTAGCATGAGCTCTACCCCCATCATTAGCCATCACTCAGTTCCTCAGCATTTAATGCTCCACCAAAATAAAGGAACTTATAAATGTCCCAACCCCAATGAGCAATGAATTGTTACATCTTTGCCTTGATAACGTTGAGAAAAATTAATAGGCAATGGAGACAGAATTGATAAGCTAATCAAAGATTATGATAAACAATGGCTAGAGATAACAAGGAAGGTAAACAATTATCATAGATGTGGGAGAGATATGTCTTCAAACATCAATGTGAAGCCAAGATAGTGGACCAAAAAGAAGTAGAAACCTTGATTCTAAGAAATGAAATCACTATTGGGTACTCATAAACATCATTAGCATCAAACTCAGCGCATCATACAATAGGAAAGAAGAAAAATAGCTTCAAAAAAGATATGATTACTTGAAAAGAAAAAAAATACAAGAACAAACCACAAAATACATTCCACCTCATCTAAGGAAGGTTGATAAGATCCATGATTTGAGAAAAGTGGAATGAAAACCTACAAGTCTACCAAAAAATGACAAGAAAATACAACCTAAGACCCTAAAACTTAAAGAAATCATAAAAAATACAAATGCAACGATACTTGTAGATTCTAGCAGTACTCATAACTAAATAGACATCAATTTCACTAAGCAACTAAGCTTTTTTGTGTCCCACACCAAGGACCTCACAGTTACTACCACTGGTGGGCAAAAAGATCAAAGGAGTAGCGAGATGTCATAAAATTTCTAGGTAAATACAAGAATAAGAACTACAAAAAGGATTTTACGTTCCACCACTCAATGAGATGGTTATGGTCCTAGGTGTTGAATGGTTGACACAATTGGGAACTTATACCACCAACCTTGTAGAACATTTTATGAACTTTAACTAGCAAGAACAACATTATAAATTACATGGGATTGAAATCTCCCATCAATAGAAAAATGAATTTCAACTAATTAAAAAAGTAAAAGAATCACATATCAGCATACAACAACGAAAGCAATAAACGTATTTTACCAAGGAGAATTAAGGTTTGAGGTTAAAAACCCTGGTCAAAAGACTTGAACACACACACTACAAACAACCTCACCAATGCCCAAAATGAGAACCAAGCCAAACCTCTACAAGAAGTTAAAGACAATGCCATAGGAAAAAAATCTCAATTACAAAGAATCCTATTTGTTATGTTTTGAGGACAAAGCATTCTTTTGGGGGGGGGGGTTGTGGGGGGGATGGTGGGGGTGGGGGAGCGCAATGTAATGACATAATAAAGATAATAATAATAATTAGGTATGAAAAGAGTCAAGGACCACACTCCCTTTTACCTTATGACCAAACAATGCATATAAGTCATTCACAAGGCTCATTGCAAACATCAATTCATTTCAATCATTTATTACTCAATATTTTAATATACAATTGCAAAAATATTCTATCAATCTCATAATAAACAAGAACTAATTATTCTAGATACCATGTTGCAGAATTAAAAAATTGTATAAGTGAGCAACATTGAATTCCAAGAAGAGGTGGTGTCAATAAACACCATTATAGCAATAGAGCATGACTAAGCTAAGCTCAATATACAATGGATAACACAAATATCATAATTTAGACCAATCCATAGGATCATCTCTATCTACCACAAATCCTAACTCCCACAAGATAAAGAAGACATAGTCAACTTTGATCACTTGGGACATTTCTACCTCGATGCATCAATCAACCTAATCAAGACCACCTTTAGTCAGTCCAACCAACAAATGAATTGCTCAACCGAATTTCCATCGTCAATAGAATGATATTAGTTGTCTCCAGAAACTTCAAAAATGGGATGAATTATTGGTCCATCAAATTGGTGTTTGAACTTTGATTCTTCACTTGCTCTTTCTACAGCGACTCCTAGTGACTTTGAATGACAAGGTCTAGCAAAATGTTTATATCTTTTGTTATGCACATCAATGTAAAGTCGTTGAATGTTATTTTCTTTCGATATTATATTGGGAAATGATTGTTTAATTTCATGGTAAAATTACAAAGTGCTTCTAGCCAAGAAGATTTAAGAATTGTATCATCTTTTTCCATGTATGCAATATAAAAACTAGATTCCATGGAATAATAGTCGATCATTAATTTTGAAGCCATTGGATTCACATGTCTTTTCATCTAACATGAATGCTTCCTTTATACTTATGATCACATTTTTTAAACAATTTGCCAATCAGCGTTAATAAAACTAAGTATCTAAAAGTTCAATGGAAACAACCACCGATTCATTTTCAATGCTTCATCTTAACTATAGAAATGCCATAGGTGTATAAATAAACCTAATAGCAAATTTCATTTGCTTCTTGACTCTCTTTGGTGTCTTCCATTTCATTAAATAATAATAAATGGTTTTTTTCACTAATCTCAATCATTTTCCGATCTCTTTTGATAGGTGGTTCCTTTCATATTTTTTGACAAAATGTAACTAGGAGTTCACCTTCATATACAACTCTTCACAATTTATGGACCTCTTTGTGAATTTTCTCTTTAATATTCCTTGTGCTTGATGAAGCTAGTGCTAGTTTTTGTAGCATCGGATGGTGTTCTAGTCTCAAACTTTGTGGAAAGACTAAAACACATGAATTCTCCAAAACCCAGAAATCGTTTCTGGAAATTCCACCCAGAGATAACTCAATTAAATTAATTGAGCATCATTTAAATTTTTCCCAAGTTTAACTTAGGAAAACTAGTTAATTAATAGTAATTAATCGAGAAATGTGAGAGTTCTCTAGAAACTCACACAGATCGACTTGGAGATGATCTCAGCCATCGATTAAGTCTTAATCTTGGCTGTTGAAGACTCAACCGGAGATTATAAAAGGAGGTTGATGGGTAGATGAAGAAATATAGAGTGAGAGTCAGTAGTGCAAGTTCCTTGACAGGTCGAGCTATCCAGCTTCAGAGCTCAAGCAAAGGAAAAGAGTTCAAGCCATAAGGGACACAAAGGGGCAAAGACAATGATTCCAGAGGAGGATTCCAGTTTCGGAGACTCGACAGTCAAGAGAGGAGGCCAAGTTATTTCTCCAAGAGGTTGCGCATGGGCTGCGCAAAAGCCTCAAGAGGGGCAGTTTGATTCAACAGAGGAGGAGGTTGATTCAATTGCTCGTGGCTGGGAAGGTTCCCAATAGGCCAAGTGAATCACTTCTAGGAGCTGAGACAGGCAGGACGTTTGATTCAAAGGGAGTTTCAGGTTGAGCATATAAAGGACTGCACAGGGCCTATGCAGGGGTGGGCGCAGTTCATTCTAGGAGTCAGTCTCTGGGGGCAGATTGAGTCAGGATTGCTTGAGGAGTGTTGAAATTTGGTACCGGAGGACAGGTGGTTCCCTTAGGCTTTGATCTTTGGCCTAGGGAAAAGTGTCCAAAAGATTTTAATTTTTCTCCTAAAGTGACTTTATAATTTTTATAAAGTTAAAATCTAATTTAAAAGTGACTTTAAGTGATAAAGTTACTAAGTCTAATTTTAAAGTGACTTTTATAAAGTCAATGAAAAATTAGAAAGGAAAAGTGACTTTGGAAATAAATGACTAAGTGGGTCTTTATTAAAGTGGGTGAATTAAAAAATAGAAAGTGAGATTTAAATGTGCATTTAATCTCAGCCATTGATCTAAATCTATTTCAGCCATTGGATTTAGAGATCACCCAAAAGTCATTTAAAGTCACTTGGAGTTATATTAAGGGAGGAAAAGGAGGAAAAGATCACATTCGATTCAATTCTTTCATGAGCAGATTGAGAGAAGGAGAGCAAGAGAGCAAGGGTGATTTTTGGACAGTGAGCTGCGGAGTATCAGCAGCGGAGTTGCAGCAACGGTGTTTCAGCAGCTGAGTTGCAGCAGCCGAGTTGCAATAGCCGTGTTACAACAACCGTGTTTCAGCAGCGGTGTATCAGCAGCTGAGTTGCAGCAGCCGTGTTACAGCAACCGTGTTTCAGCAGCGGTGTATCAGCAGCTGAGTTGCAGCAGCCGTGTTTCAGCAACGGTGTTTCAGCAACAGTGTATCAGCAGCTGAGTTGCAGCAGCGGTGTTTCAGCAACGGTGTATCAGCAGCGGAGTTTCAGTTGCGGTGTTTCAGCAAGTCTGTACAGCGGAGTTTCAGCAGGGCAGTTTTTCAGCAAAGCTGAGTTTCAGCAAGGCTGAGATAAGTTGTAAAAGTTTGCTTGCTGATTTTCGCTGAATATTTCTCTTACTGTAGAAAGGCATTTTCCAGTAATAAAGAAGAGCTCTCAAACTGGTTTTCCCCAAGAGTTGTAGGGGGTTTTTCCAGGGTCACGTTGACCAAAAATATCAGTGTTTTAATGTGTTTTAATCGCTGTTTATTACTGCTGATTTTTATTTCTGCAATTTCCAGCATTCTGTAAATTTTTCAGAATTTGTGTTTTCAACAAATTTATTTTTTCCAGCCTGTTGAATGTATGTTTATGGGAAAGGACATTTGACTACATGGGAGAAATAAGGAGAAACTGAAAACCGGGTTGGGAAAACAGAAATTTTTACATATGTCACTCACTTTTACAAATAAGTGAAAGTCGTTTTTACAATGGTACTTTATGAATTACCCACTAAATTGTAACTTAAATAAAAGATAAAGTGACTTTAGAATTATAAGTGACTCACTTTTTATAATGGGTGAGAACACTTTTACATAAAGTAACTTTAAAACATAAGTTACATGTGTTTTTTAAAAAAATATCTCAGCAAAAAAAGACTTGAACCCAAGACCTCTATTCTCCTAAAGTAACTTTAGACCAAGTGAGTTAGTTTAAAAGGTTAGTAATTTTTGGAAAGGAGGAAGGGGTGGCTTTTTTCTTTACTCACTGAAGCTTTGGAGTGCGTGCTTACTTGAAAGACCCATTTTTGCATACAAAACAAAAAAACAACCACACAAACCAAACGAACAAGCAAAAGTAATCCAAGCATTTCGGCTTAAAGTTAGATTTGGCCGCAAACTAAATATTTTCTTCAATGTTTTTTATTCTTCGAGATCACACTAAGGCACATCGGAAAAGAGCATATGCATGAGAAAAATATTTTCTTTCTGTTTCTAGTTTTCCCAAATCGCAGAGTCGTAGGGCAAAGAGCATATGCAAAAATGAAAGGTATAGATATGGTAATAAAAAAATTATAGAATACTATAAACTAAAATAAACAGAGAAATATATAACTATAACTGCAAATAAAGACTGTATACCTCCAAATCTTAAAAATGACGTAGCTAGAGCTACCAAAAACATTTTCGCATGAAACAAAAGGGGTTCCTCACTAGAACAGATGCTCCTAACACAATAGAGCAATCCTCTCGGCTTGAAAGCAGTCAGAAATAGTAGATCTAGGAAACGATAGACGGAGGCAGTCGTACCAGCTTCGGATTTGGATCACCAATGGATACGGCCCTCGAATAGCTCTCCAGATCTTAAAAATTACGTAGCTAGGGCTACCGGGAACCTTTTCGCATGAAACGAAAGGGGTTCCTCAATGGAACAAATGCTACTAACACAATAGAGCAGTCTTGTCGACCTGAAAGTGGTCAGAAACAGTAGATCTAGGAAACGAAGTCGGATGCAGTTGTACCGACTTCGGATTTGGATCACCAATGGATACAGCCCTCGAATAGCTCTAACACCATGTAGGAATTTACAGGGTAAGTTCCTTAGATAGAACACCAAAGGACATCGCTCACAAACAAATCACAGATCAGTACGCCAGTATTCTTGACTTGGTTAAAACCTTCAAAGAGGGAAACAATGCACAGCCTGAGCCAATGCAGCCACTTCAGGCAATTTATTAATGTAAAGGAAAAAAAATTTACATAAGCTTCTCCCATGAATGGTCACCTAACAAATGACGCTCCATACTCTTTAAATAGAGGATCTTGGACCAATTGGGTGTTAAGCCACGTATCAAGTGTTGGTAATACCGAGGAGAGAATGAACCGTAAGATCACTTCATGTCTAGAACATATCGTGACCGTCAGATTGTAAGTTACAAAAAGTACATACTAAAGAAACACACTTTACCTAACTATACACTAGACCAAGTTGTACTTAATTATTTCATGTGTCGGAATATCCTAACAGTTTCTAGCCTTTCGAAAAATTCACTAGGGTTTTTAGAGGTGGATCTAAGCCTAGGAAGGCAAGATCCACCCTGTAGCTCTCCTCCAAGCTCAATGCTCCATCCAAACAGGAAGCCGCTAGCTCTTGGAGAAAACTTTGTGTTGATTTTTGGCAATTTTTGAAGATTTGAAGCAATTTTTCCATTTTTGAAGGGATCCGAATTTTTCTAAGGCCCCATTCTCCCTTGCTGTGGCCTCTCTCCCTCTCCTTGGTGAGCCGCAACCCTGGTTTAGCCTCCAAAAGCCTTTCCATGGGCCTCCCTTGTGAGCCACAACCCTAGTTTGGCCTCTAAGGCCACGTCGTGGGCCTCCCATGCCCTATTTTCCCTAGAAGGCAGGCCTAAAGGCCTTCCTCTAGACGTAGCCATTGCCCATTTCAGGCCTAGCATTGGCCTTTAGCCTCCATTTCAACCCTCTTCTAGCCCTTTTCCTTGCCTCTTTGCCCTATTCAGTCATTACATTGGGTTATTGAGCTAACACTTTGTGAGTGCAGTAACATTCTTGAGATTTTGAGCTATCATTGGTGGTCGCAGTTGGTCATCTCATAGGAAAAGTTTTGCGAAATTTCTCTAGTGATATTCTAGGCCAAGAGACCTATTGGTTTGTTTCCTAAACCCTTGCTTCCTCACTGTTCTGCTAACAACCATCTAAACATTTGATAACAGTGACATATAACTCATTTAAGTGGCCTAAAAATCAGTCATAGGTTTGCTAGGTCACTTGCATAAATTTGGCATTCATTATTTGACTTGTTTCATGAAAATTTGATGACTGTCATAAGCATAATAAGGTCTGACCATAACAGTAGCATTGGCATCTAAAAGAACCTAATCCATTGAGAATTTTGTGTTGGCAAAGTAGTTTAGCATTTGGGCTACCTCATTTGCATTTTTGCACTCATATGCACTTTATCTTTGCATCCTAAAGTGCTTTAAATTAAATTAACTTACTGCCGCCCTAAAATTGAGGATAAGTTGCATAAGGTTCTTGGCATTGCTTCATTGATAAGCATAACTCATTGTGAAAAAAGATTGTTTACATTAAATTGTTTAAGTTGTTTCATTGTTAATAAAAACGCTAATGCTTTGGTTTCTTGTGAGTCTCGTGATCTCTAAAGTTATAACTTTGCACTAAGTATCCTCACTCACATAAGCACATAATCCTAAGATCTAATATATTGTTGATTGGTAAATATTTAATTAAAGGAATTATTGGATATTGGCATTTCTTGTTAACATTGAGGATCTAATTACATGAAATTGACATTGTGATATCTTGTTGACATGTCTAATCAGTCAATGGTCAATGGTCAAAGTGCCTCCAAAAGATTCAGTCAAAGCATCATCAAATTCGGCCTTCAAAAATCAGTCAACCCAAGTCAAAACAGTCAAAATTCTGCCCGCACAAATTTGGTCATAGGCAACCTTTGACCTGCATAAACCCTAGCTGCAGGTCTGTGGTCAACGCTGGTCAAACAACCTAGAAAAGTTCATTTAATCTGTCCTTGACCTCAGCCTCCCAAAACAGATCCAAATCCAATCAAACCAAGTCAAAATATGCCAAGTCAACGCTGGTCAAAGACTAGTCAAGTCCCAAAACAAAAGATGAATTTCGGCCAACAGAAAAGAATCTCTCTCCTTTGCATGTGTGAAAAGAACCTATAATTTCAAAAGTAGTCAAACCAATACAAGAGAAGATGAGTTGATGATGCTCCATAGTGATGTGATATGAGGTCTATTTATATGTCTCAAGGGGTCGAATTAGCTTGCCCAAGCTTGACTTATACTTTTTTGCACATGTGGGTTTCACCCTAAAAATTATATTTTTCCCTAACCAAATTAAATTCTTCCAAGGGCAAGTGGGGGCTTCTCTGGATGAGGAAGACTCTCCGATGGAGGGAATTTATCCCTGAGCTGCCAAATTAACACTGGGTGAAGGTTGAGGTTATTCTATTATGGGGGGAAAATTGCATATCCATCGAGAACAAATTTGTGGTGCTTTAGGGGGCTGAGTTGTTATAGAGATCAGGTGCAAGCATTTTCCCTAGGATTGTTTAAGATATTTATGTAAATTCCCTCCCAAATTTTCCATTAATAAAATATTGCCGGATCTGCAACAGTTTATTTAATTACGAGTTTTTGTATTGCAAATTTAATTAATTTGCTAGAAAATTCTATGGTGTGAAACTGCACAAATTTTGTGATGCTTTTGGGATAGAAATGCATGGTATAATTTTCTGAAGAAAATGCCCTATCAATTTTAATTAAATATAAAAAGGGATATTACAGTGGTATCAGAGTTGGTTTTCCTACCAACATGAAGGATTCTTTTGGGAAAGGAAAACATAATGCTTCCGAACCAGTAGGAAAAATTGTTCGTAGAAGTAATCCAAAAAATTGAGGATGTTAACAGTACATGTGTAGAATAAGAGAAAAATTGAAGACTGTAACAGGAAATCTCTAGAAGATTACAATAGAAAGGTTGAAAAATCTAACAAGAATCTCACAAGAATGCTAGATCGAATTGAAGCATGGGCATCATCAATGGTGGCGACGGAGAAAAGTTGTAGATCTGAAGATGAAAAAACAACTAAAGACTCGAACGCAGAGGTTGAAGTGAGCCCAAATGATTTAGATAAAAATATGGAAGAAGAATCTGTCGAGAGTGATATACCTTGTAACGTGGAGTTTTGTGGCTACATAGGGCAACATAGCAGTGATGGAAACATTGTTTTAGAATTTTATAAGTGCCATTAAAGGGGAATGACGTTGAAGCAGAGGCATCCAACCTTCTTATGAGGATTGTACCTTATGATCAAATTAACAAGGACACATTTGGAGAAATTGTACCTATTGAGAAGAAAAATGACAGGTTGTTGCAAATACAGTCGACTGGGTTCAAATGTGTTAAAGTGGTCCAACAGTCATACGTGGGAGCATTTTGCAGATATATTTGGGATCCTGGTATTGGTATACAGATTCTTGATTATATGCAACAAGGATTCTATAGGTTTATTTGAAACCTAGGAGTGCAGGTTTTGAATTGCTTGAGGGCAAGCAATTTTGAGAAGGGAAGACTACAATGTACCTTTTCAAGAACAAAAGAAAGGAGGAAATTAATTTAATTATTTAATGTCATCTTAAAGGTGATATTGAGTAATTAAAATAAAAAGGGGACTATAAGTGACTTTCAATTAATTAGGAAATAAAACTTATAGTCATTTTGTTATTAAAAAAGTGACCTATGGTATTTCAGCGACCATAGTATTTGGATGGGAAGATTATAAAAAGAAAGGAGAGAGCTTTTTCAAGGATATGATTGGATATTTATTAACTTGATATTCGAGTTCTCGTAGCTTACCATGTGAGGAGAAACCTTTCTAGACTTCCTAGTTTCGGTGTTGAGATATACACCCTAGTTGGTGGTGTTGGTTTCAATGGTTGTCAAGCCACCCTAGCTAGCCATTGTGATCTTTGCAAAGAAATTGAGTTGAATCCATCCGTAGGCTGAAATTGTCGAAGAAGGGGCTGAAATACTTGAGCAGCAGCGAATTGACTTACAGCTGGGTGGAGGCCGAGTTTATTCTATTATGAGGGGCAGAATTGCATATTTTCCGGAACATATTTGTGGAAGGGGACGAGCTGTCAAGGAGACCAGGTGCAAGCAGTTTCCCCAGGTTTGTTTAAGATATTTATGTAAATTCCCTCTTGAAATTTCCATTAATAAAATATTGCCAGAGTCACAACAGTTTATTTAATTTCAGGGTATCAATATTGCAAATTTCATTGATTTGCTGGAAATTTCTATGGTGTGAAATCACTCAAATTTTATGGTGTTTTTGGAATAGAAATGCATGGTATAATTTTCTGAAGCAAATGCCCTATTAATTTTAATAAAATATAGAAAGGGATATTACAATCAGTTATAGTTTCTTTGATAGTACCATACTACTAGGATAACCATAGTAATAATTCTATAATCTGATACACACAAGCATACGAGAACAGTAGTTTTTTAAGTGCTGCATTTCATCAAGAACATTATGACAGGATATTGCTTGATTATATTGACTGAGGTTAAGACAGATGTGAAGGAAACTGTCTGGGAATGAGCTATGTGAGAACAAGGAAAATATAGAACAGTAAGAATTCATCTTATAATGGATGCATGAAATATTTGTACAGTGAGGATTCAGGACACCATTCAATGTTTAGCAAGGTATTAGAAGGAAAAATGAACTGGGACAAAATTAGAGCAAATGCATCAATATTTTCTTTGGTGTTTGCTCTGAATCTCTTAGTTTTTTGGACATTTAAATTCTAATTTAATACTCTTGATGAGATGACACACTTTCTCTTTTGAAATACTCCCTATCAACTATTTAAGAAAATATGATAAAGAAAACTGACTTCCACGAATAGCTCAACCATTATTGTTTTTAACAAACTAAAACTTACTGCTCCATTCTGCAGATGAAAGTTTGCGACACGATCAAGAGCCTTGCCTCGTTTCTTTTCTTTCAGTAAATATCTGCAATAGTAGTCATCAGTAAAATTGGTCAGCAAGCAAAGACAGAATATGTTTTATTTTCCATATTTCATGATTCATAAGAAAGCTCACAGATATCAATTAAGATTATCATTCTAAGACAATGCCAGTTTGCTCACAGATACATGTTCCTAACCTCTAGGTTCAGATGGTCATACAAGTACAACTGCTGTCAGCAGTCCCACTTAAATGTGATGCATTTTGGTACAGGAATTTCCTAGCCATAAGTTGGAACAGACATAACACATGCTTGTGCAAGAGATAAACCCTTCAAATTGAAACCAAATCGTGTTTATTTTATCAAATATCAGGATAGTACATAATTCTGTCATGCATTCTCTTGAATAGAGCATACACAAGTTCTGCCCAAGACAGTTGGCAGTGAAATTCAGCAAACTACCTTACCCAAAAGGACTCTCTCACATATGACATGAATATAACAAGGTTTAAATTGCAAATGGTTCTTCCCAAATGCCTGGTCAAAACCCTTAATTCTGAACCATATGACTGCAGGAGATATAATGCCTTTGGACTGTTGATTTCTGGTAGCGTCAGATGTGCTATAAATCTCAAACTTCGCAGGGAGGCTTAGGCACATGTATTCCAAAGAGAACCCAAAAAGCATTTTGGGAAATTCCATCCAGAAACAGTTTTATTAAAATAATTAATTATTTTTAATGAGACCCTAAGTCTAAACTTAGGAAAATAAAATAATTAATGGGTATTAATCTAACTGTGGGTGTAACTTCTAGAAAAAGACGAGGATCAAGCATAAATGATCTTAGCCATTGATTAGCTTCTAATCTGGGCTGTTAAATGTCAACGAGGAGATTATTTAAGGAGGCTTGAGGGTCATTTGGAAAGACACATAGAGTGAGTTCAAAAGCTCGATTTTCTAAAGCAGAGCAGCTGCTAGGAGAATATTGATAGTGAGTTTGTGCAGTGAGGGGCAGGGATAGTTGGGTTGGAGTATCTTCTCTAGAGCCCAGGATACACAACAAAGAGACTATAAGGACCATAAAAAAAACATATGTAAAACAGCAAAAGAGATTTTAACCTGAACCTATACTTTTTTTTTTTGAAATCTAACAGAACTGTTGAAGGTACTTACCTGTGCCCGTGTGGTTGATGATACCTCCAACTCCCTGCTTCGATTACCAAAAGACCGAATCCACCCAGCCAAACTGAGCAGAACCTGGCTACTCAATCCAGTAAGCTTCTTAGTAGAAGCCTATTGTTCCCCCGTGCCCAGAACCTCAGAACAACTCCAGCTCTTCCTGTGGATGATTTCAGTTTTTGATCCTCCTCCCTTCAGTTCTTCTCGTTCTATTTCTTCCCCCCTTTTGAATTCTGCTCGGTGGCCTTTATTTGGTTTCTTGGTGGTGGCCGCTCTTCCACCAGCAGCCCACTGCTTAGTCTCCTTGTGACACCCCCCATGTCACGTATCACCTCCCATCTCTTTTATGGTCACACATAAATATATGTATATACTTTATGATTTAATAATGGCATTTCTTTATGTTTTATTTAAAGTACTTAATTTTAATATTAAAATTATAACATTATTTTAAGAACCCTTTTAATTAATTTCTTATATATATATATATATATTTAATCATTTTATTAATTTATTAATATAATTTTTATTAATAATTTGAGATATATAATTTATCAACCCTCTTTTAGTATTTACTTATTAATCATAATACATTAAGTAATATGAGTGTTGATGGATGAGTAGAACCTCCATTCGAAGACATGTCATGATATTTACTACTTATAGTTAATTTAGTATATAAATACTAGTGCAGTGTAATTTAATTTATTTAGTTTATAATTTAAATAATTTATATTATTATTTTATTAATTTTAATTTAAAATATAATTTGCAAATTAAAATTAACATTTTCTTTTAATTAAGGATTTATCATATATATGTATTTAAGGTGGTATATGTATTACATATCTAATTTGATATATTCATTATATTCTGGTGAGGTCGGGATTTATTTTGATAATCGATTCATTACCTTAATTTAGACATTTCCCTATATTAACCAGCATATAAATAGTGCGATACATGCGGATCCATGTATACGTAGCTATCGTACGGATGTCTCGTGTATATGCTAATATTCGTATTTTGTTTGTAATTGTAGGTGGGCCATTACATACATTCCTCCTTCAAAAAAACTTCGTCCCGAAGTTACGGTTTGCATAGTATATTAGTGATTAGTGCAATCACATAAGCCTTTGTATTTTAGAATTGAATTTGTTTGACATGGGGTACTTAAATTTGTTTTCTTGAATATTTTAAAATTTTACAACTATAATATTCATGTTCTACCCTTGTCGAGTTCCCAAGCTATTCTAGAATCATCTTATCCTTTCTAATCTCTTCCGCCCATCCTATCCGCCCTCTACTAGAGTATGCCATGGCGTCAACAACACTGATCTAACCATTCATAGACCCTAAGGATGACAACGTCGACCTGACTTCCCAGTAAGCATCTGACAATCATCATCACATGTTTAGGGGAGCATGACTCGCACAGTGATCCCATGACTCTAAGTTTTGGAAGGTAAACGGTGGGTAATACCTCCACCTCTCTTAGTGGGACCAGGGTCAACACCCTATCATGGAACCTCATTGAACCTCAATTGTTTTTAAGTTTTTGTCATTACGTAGTCATTTTTGGTAGTGATGTTATCTATAATATAAACACTTGTCCATACTTTATAACATATGCATTAATATATTCAAAATAATTGTATTTCAATAACACTTCTGTGTACTTCACATATATTGATCTACAATATTGATCTTTGCATTCATATAACGTACTTAACAATATCTAGTCCATATATCTGTAAGTTAACTTTCATATTAAATGTAGTCCTTCTTTTACCTCTATCTCATTCATCATGTCGATATACAGAAATGAAATAAAGTTATAGTTCTCTCATCCATAACATAATTCATAATTTAGATTTCACAGCAAGGTTAATCAATTACGAAACTTTAAATAACATATTTCATATTGGTATCCACGTACCAGTTGAATTAAACAAATAACATATATCATGTTCCAGTAACATAAAATTTTCATATTTACATGTGATCTGTTGATTTGGGGTAGCATCGGATGTGCTCTAGCCACAAAATTTGGTGGAGAGGTTGGGGCACATGAGATCTCCAATACCCAGAAAGAGTTTGGGCAGATTCTAAACAAATCAGGAAGATATTAAAATAATTAATATTTTTAATGGAGTCCCTAAGTCTAAACTTAGGGAAAATAAAATATTAATGTGTATTAATATGAATCTGTGTTAGAGTGGTCCAAAAGACATGGATCAAGCCAGATCTAATCTTAGCCATTGATTAGGGACTTAATCTCAATCGTTGAATCGTCAACAGGAGAAATATAAGAGGAGGCTTGAGGGTCACTTCGAGAAGCACACCAGATGATCAGTGATTCTATTCTCTAGAGCGGGGTTTGCTAAGAGAAATAGAATTAGTGAGCGGGAGAGCAGCTGAGGGGCTTTGAGTACAAAAGAATAGAGAAGGCAGAGATTATGTCGGGAGAGCAGCACAGTAGCCAAGAAGGGTGACGTAGAGCCAGAAAGGGCTAACGCAGGGCCACGCAGAGGCAGCGAAGTGTTGCACAGAGCACTGAGGGGACAGCGTAGCTGACACAGAGGCTCCCAGAGCTGATGCAAGGCCTCCTGGGGCTGTCACATGCCAAGAAAGGCTTACGCAGGGCCCCGGTGAGACAAAGAGGGGCTAACGCAGTCCAGATTGGGCAGACGCTGGGGTTGCAGGAGCAGTTTTGTGCTGAGGAACTGCCGGAAGGGTTTTCCGGGGTTTCAGCCACGAGATTTCTCTCAAACTGTGACGCATAGCTGCTAAGGAAATTCTTTGTTGGGTAGGCCAGTGACAACACCCAGATTGTACTCTGATATTGCTTAATAATAAAACCCTCAAATAGCTGCACTGATTTCCCGCATTGGGTTTTTCCGGGGACATTGGTCCAAAAATAATGGTGTCATGTGGTGTTTTTGTTCTTGTTTCTTTTAGTTGTTGATATATAATATGTTGAGCATGCACTGGTATTTATTTTCAGTATTTACTTTGTAAATAACTTGTTAAAGGAAAAATAACAAGTCGGTAGGAATAAATCAGAAAAAGTGCAGGAAGGGTTTCTAAACTAAGTAAATTTAGAAACTTCAACATGGTATCAGAGCGTGATTGCAGATCACAGGAGGACTAAGAGACATCAGCCGAGCGAAGCAATAGCAGCAGAAAACAACTGTCCCAAGGTGACAGAAGTTGTTTCTAGCAGCGCAGAAGCCAGGAAGTGTGACGCAGAGCCATGCAAAAGAAGTCGGGAACTACGCAGAGCCTCAGAGAGGCCAGCATTATTGACGCAGAGGTTCAGAGGGTTGACCCAGGGCATCCCAGGGCTAACACAGACCCATTCGAGGTGACGCAAAGCCAACGTGGGGCAGAGAAGGGCTGACACAGTTCACAGAGAGGCGGTTGTTGGGGTCTGGAAGGCTGCAGAAATATTGCAGAGTGGAGTTGGTGAGGTACCGTAGTCAGAACAGTACCTGACAGAGCAAGGCCAGAGGAGTTGTTACTGAGGGTTTCTAACCAAGGAATCCGGATCAGCAGTGCAATTGCACAAGACAACCAGAGTAGGGGTCATCTCAATTAGCGGCAGAAGGATTTCCAGGAGGGAAATCAAGGCTCAAAGGGAGTCCAAAAGAGAACTTCCAAGCGGGAAGTAGAGACTCAGAGGAGTCAAACATAGAACTTCCAGGAGGGAAGTAGAGGAGCATCATGGCACTACATGGGGTAAGAGACCAGAATAGACTAGACGGAGCATCGAACTTCACAATCTGGAAGGCCAGAATCTTATCAGTGCTTGACAGGAATCGTGTCAAGAACTTCGCCTTGAAGGTTATAGCTATCCCAGTCGACCCCAATGATAACGACAAGTACAAGGAGGCGATCACAAGAGCCAAGTGCATTATCCTTGACGGGGTCAAGGATCATGCGGTACCACATATAGCCGAGAAGGAGATAGCAGTTGAGATGTGGGAGGCTCTCAAGAACCTGTACCAGCATACTTTTGTGTAGAGAAGAATGATGTTCGAGAACCAAATGAGGTTGTATCAGATGAAAAAGGGTCAATCGATTGACACCTTCCTCGGAGGGCTGAATGAGATCCGAGACCAGTTGACTGCTATAGGAGCGACACCGGATTAGGAGCTTATGGTGAGGACAACCCTGAATGTTGTCTCAGAAGAGTGGGAAGTGTTTGTCCAGAGCATCCTGGGCAGAGGGACTCTCCTACCTTGGGATGGGCAGCTCTTCGCCAGGAAGAGATCAGACGACAGTCGAAGACAGGTAGCAGCAGCAAAGGGATCAAGGTCAAGGAGGAGGAGGAGAATGTGGCCCTAGCATCTGAGGGAAAGCAAGAGAAGCGGAAGAAGAAAGATCTCTCCAAGATCAAATGCTTCCGTTGTGGGGAGATGGGTCACTATGCAATCCAGTGCCCATGGAAGAAGAGTAAGGGAGAGTCTTCCGAGACTAAGGTAGTGCCAGCACATGCAGAGAAGGAAGTTTTGACAGACGATGACTATGCCATGAGTGCACACACACCACTTGAGCGAAAGTGGGGAGACATCGAGCTGTAGTCAAATGGACTACAGGCAATAAGGGGCAGGTTCCTTGAGGTACCCAGCCTCTTGGATTAAACCTTGCTATGGGAGCCCTGAAGAGGAGTAGCAAGACTGGTTGGGTGGGTAGAGACAAATGCAGATGGAGCGGCAAAGAGAGCTATAGTGCAGGAGTTCCGAGACAGCGCAGAGCTAGCAAGTTGCAGTAGTGCGAGAGGCATAGGAGTGTTGCACCGGTGCAGGAAGGCACAAAGAGGTGTGCAATGGTGTGAGATGCAGGGAGTTGTTGCAGTAGCGCAGAGGTCAGAAAGGGAGCACTTGTCAGCGGCAGAGGGAGCTTCAGCATCAGTGGGTGTTTCTAGCCCTACAGGGAGGTCAGTTGGGATATCAGTTATTTACTTCTCAGTAACTGAGTTGCAGTGCAACAGTGGGCAACACGATGCAACATGATGAGAGGAGGTGCAGTGTGGGTGCAGTGCTGAGAGAAAGGACAAGCAACATCACAGATGCAAAGGGAGTTGTCGTATAGATGCAGCAGTGGCAGTGATAGAACCACGAGCAGTAGTACAAGATGCAGCAGTGCAGAGGATGTTGGGAAGGAAGGCCTAGCATTAGCACAGGTACCGATGCCAAATGATCAGAGTAATACTCAGCGAGGAGTATTGTTAGAGCACTATCCTCGCTAAGAGGGAGTGTTGATTTGGGGTAACATCGGATGTGCTCTAGCCATGAAATTTGGTGGAGAGGTTGGGGCACATGAGATCTCCAATACCCAAAAAGTGTTTGGGCAGATTCTAAACAAATCAGGAGATATTAAAATAATTAATATTTTTAATGGAGTCCCTAAGTCTAAACTTAGGGAAAATAAAATATTGATGTGTATTAATATGAATCTATGTAGAGTGGTCCAAAAGACATGGATCAAGCTAGATCTAATCTTAGCCATTAATTAGGGACTTAATCTCAGCCGTTGAATCGTCAAGAAAAAAAGTATAAGAGGAGGCTTGAGGGTCACTTGGAGAGCACACCAGATGATCAGTCATTCTATTCTCTAGAGCGAGGTTTGCTAAGAGAGATAGAATTAGTGATTAGGAGAGCAGCTGAGGGGCATTGAGTACAGAAGAACAAAGAAGGTAGAGATTGTGCCGGGAGAGCAACACAGCAGCCAAGAAGGGTGACGCAGAGCCAGAAAGGGCTCATGCAGGGCCACGCCGAGGCAGCCAAGTGATGCGCAGAGCACCAGAGGGGCCAGCGTAGCTGATGCAAGGCCTCCTGGGGCTGTCGTAGGCCAAGAAAGGCTGACGCAGGGCCAGCGTGAAACAGAGAGGGGCTGACGCATTCCAGATTGGGCAGACGCTGGGGTTGCAGGAGCAGTTTTGTGCTAAGGAACTGCCGAAAGGGTTTTCCGGGGTTTCAGCCAAGAGATTTCTCTCAAACTGTGAGGCATAGCTGCTAAGGAAATTCTCTGTTGGGTTGGCCAGTGACAGCACCCAGATTGTACTCTGATATTGCTCAATAAGAAAACCCTCAGATAGTTGCACTGATTTTCCCGCATTGGGTTTTTCCGGGGACATTGTTCCAAAAATAATGGTGTCATGTGGTGTGTTTGTTCTTGTTTCTTTTAGGTGCTGATCTGTAATAAGTTGAGCGTGCACTGGTGTTTATTTTCAGTGTTTACTTTGTAAATAACTTGTTAAATGAAAAATAACAAGTAGGTAGGAATAAATCAGAAAAAGTGTATGAAGGGTTTCTAAACTAAGTAAATTTAGAAACTTCAACATGATCATCTTAAAATAGTTTTAAATATTTGATTTAAAGTAAGGTAAATATATACAAAATATGGCTTTATGTTCCTCAATTTAACACAAACTGGGGTATTTCTGACATATGATCTCTGTATCCTCCCAGGTAGCCGATCCAAGACTATACTTGTCCTACTGGACCTTAACTTGGTCTACCAGACAGTTCTTGAACTGTCGAACCCTATATTCCAGTATACGTAACGGTTCGACCGAAATAGTTCCCTCGTCCAATACATGCAGTTCCTTCCATTGAAGGTTATGAGATTTGTTAGCTATGTAACGTTTTGATACAGATACATGAAATATATTATGAACTTTATGCAAGTGGGGTGGCAATGCAAGACGATAGGTGACAAGTCCAACTTTTTCCAAGACTTTGAACAGTCCAATAAATTGTGGTGACAACTTTGTGTCTTTTCCGAATCGGATGGTGCTTTTATTTGGTCTGATGCAGACGAAAACTTGATCTCCTACTTCATAATTCCTATCTGTTCTGCTTCATCTGCATAACTCTTTTGCCTATGGTGTCTTTTTCAATCGTTGCCTAATTTGTTTCACCTGATCTTTCATCTCTTGAATTAATTCTGGTCCCACTATCATTCAATCTTCTAACCTGTCCCAACCTAATGGTGTCCTCCAAGGTCTGTCGTATAATGCTTCAAATGCAGGCATTCTGATTGAACTGTGGTAATTGTTATTGTATGCAAATTCAACTAAGGGCAAGTACTTTTCCCATTGTGTTTGCTGGTCCATAACATACATCCTCAGCATATCTTCTAATACTTGGTTCACCCTTTCTGTTTTCCCATCAGTGCTATGAAACCAGCTCAAGAAAAGATAGAAAAGATAGATCAACGCCTTAGAATTCAGCCTCTTCGAAGGGGCAACCTCCTTTACATTACATAAATGAACAAATCTTGGATGATTCAAATGATAAAACCTCCTTTCTATATATAAGAGTCTAAGGAGTCACAATATAACCCAACTGACCTAACAATAATAACATAAAGCCACAAAAGTAACAATAGAGGGATTCTATGGGGCACAGTAATAACAATATGGGGATAATAGGGGCACAACAATATTAATAAGGGGTACAACTACAATAGTAATGGGGTAATCACTAGTATTATAGGGACCTAACATGCCCCTCTCCTTCAAAAAAGTGTTGTCCTCAACGCTTGAGTAGTTCTGGATGCTTCTGTATAAATTCTCATCCTCCCATGTGGAATCTTCAGCAGATAAGTTCTTCCACTTGATGAGATACTCCGAAATTGATCGATTTCATAGCTGTCGAGATCTTGTTTCTGTGACTGCTTCTGGTTCCAATATAATTTTTTCCTTCCTCGTCAAGTTCTGGCAATATTGTTTGAACTGGGAGCTTGTCGCCTATAACCTTCTTTAAACATGAAACATGGAAAACTGGGTGCAATCGAGAAGCTGCAGGAAGCTCCAATTTGTATGCCATAGTACCAATCTTTTGCAACACATTGTACGGACCATAATACTTTGGTGATAATTTATTATCCTTCTTAGCTTGCTTGAGGGACATTTGCTTATATGGTTGTAGCCGTAGAACTACCCAATCACCTACAACAAAACTTCTTTCTGCGATGTTGATCTGCCTGTTGTTTCATTCTATTCTGTGCCAACACGAGGTTATCCTTTAAGAGTTGGAGGACTTGTGTTGATGTTCGATGTGATGTTCCACTGCTTGAACCTTAGAATTTTCTCTTAAATATGATGTGATGGATGGTGGCTGATACCCATAAAGTGCCATAAATGGGGTCATTTTTGTCACTGTATGGAAGGAAGTGTTATACCACCATTCAGCCAGAGGCAACCATTTGACCCATGGTGTTTGTTTATTAGATACAAAGCAACGAAGATATCCTTCCAAACATTTGTTTACTATCTCAGTTTGCCCATCAGATTGAGGATGATAAGATGAGCTATGAGCTAACTGAGTACCAAGACAAGAAAATAATTCTGTCCAAAAATTTCCAGCGAAAATGGGATCTCTGTCACATACAATAATGTTTGGGTTTCCATGTAGCTTTTGAATTGTTTCCATAAATGCAGTAGAAACTATACTGGCTTTATATGGATGTGATAATGCACAAAAGTGTGCATACTTGGTAAGTCTGTCAACTACCACCATGATGACACTCTTTCCCTCAGACTTGGGTAAACCTGTGATAAAATCCATTGAAACCTCCTCCCAACATTGGCTTGGAATGGATAAAGGGTTTAATAGACCTGGTGTCTTAATTGTTTCAACTTTATTTTGTTGGCAAACCAAACATTCCGCCACAAACTTTTGAATATCTGATTTAAGGCCCTCTCAAAAAAATTCCTTCTTAACCCTGTAGTAAGTTTTTAAAAATCCTGAGTGCCCTCCTAAGGGAGAAGTGTGCAATTCCCTAAGAATCTTTTGTTTTAGCTGGGAATTCTTACAGAGGTATAAGCGATCTTTGTACCATAACGAATCA